>PVJC01004170.1:0-65508 GCA_004026665.1 Murina feae | reverse complement strand
ATGTCCACCTGCTGGTGTGCCTGGTCAGCCTGGGTGAGGGGCTAATGTCTGTTTGCAAGCTGGCCAAGCTCCCCAGTGGAGACCCTCACCCCAGGGGGTGTAGCAAACCTGGGTGAGGGGCTGAGGGCAGTTTTCAGGCTGGCCACAGCTCCCACTGACCCTATGGGCCACCCCATGGCCTCCCGGGCGGGGCCCGCGATGGTCCGGCCACCTCGTCCCCGTGCCCCAGAAGGCTCCCGCCCGGGAAGCCAAGGCTGGGGTGGCGCTGGCCATCCCACAACCTCCTGGGCGGGGGCCGCGGAGTCCAGCCGCCTGGTCCCCTCCTCCCCCAACCCAAGATCCCGCCTGGGAAGGCATCCACAGGCCCAAGGTGCCAGATGCCTTCCCAGGAGGGAGGCTCCCAAGATGGCAGAGGCCGCAGCCCCAGAGAAGCCGTACACCGGAGCTGCGGCCTCCGCCATGTTGGCTGGGCTAATTTGCATACAGCAGCTCCGATTGGCTGGTGGGCGTTGCTTATCCCCGTCCCGGAGAAATGGTTAATTTTAATATTTCACTTTTATTAGTTAAGATATTCCCTATAGTAGAGTTATTTTTCTCTGAGACCTGAATTTTAGGATGAGCAGTGCTCTTATGGGGTCCCAACTAGTATCAAAAGGAACAAAAAGAATGACTCCCTATAAAACATTCTCTTATTAATATTTATTTATTTGTTTCAATGATTCCATCTTTAATGTAGAATTTATCATTTATGAAAATGTGGACAAAATGTTTCTAAAATTAATATAATCTTCTAGATGCAATATTTTAAGAGAAGGAAATGATTCTAGTTTCTCTCTCTTGCTTGCTTTTGTTTTATCCTTGTTTTCATTCTTTTTTGTCACACCTATAAAAATGAGTATGAAAATGGCAACTCTGTAAGCTTTCAATGAGAATTAAATGAGAAAAACATATGTAACAATAAATAGTGTAATACATAAACTATAATAGCTTCTTAATGGAAATTCCCCCCTTTTTTTCTTCCTGGCCAATAAAAATCATATCAAATAAATTGCATATATATTGATTAGAAGAATTAATTTAGAATTAGGAACTTCATGGTTTATAGAAACAATCAAAGCAGATGCTTATTATTAAATACAAAATAGCTTATTGAAATGAAAGACATACACACAGCAATTGATTTTGTTGATAGTTTTTTCTTCATTTTGATTTCTTTTACTGATGATTAATGTCCTTAGTAAGGATGATACCAGACCAGGCAGTAGTTCTCTCTCCATAAGAAACCTTAAGAATCAAAGATCCAGTATAGGAACATTCTTTTAAAAGCAAATGCATTACTTTAAATTAAAATTTTCTCACAAAATGTACCTATAAATTGATGATGGTGGTGTACATGGTAGCTTAGGGAAAAATTCCAGAGCATTCCCCTTCCAGGGCCACTACTTTGCAGAATTTTCAGGGTATGTCCACCACACAAGTCATATAATAAGTGGGACTACCATGACCTGCATGTCTAATTTTGATGACCATCTATTGTGTCAAGTTACCCTCTCTACTTATCTCCATCAGTATAATTAATTTTTTCCCCAGAAAAAATAAACACAGTATTTTAATATGTAGTCCAGCTGTCCCAGCGTCCATTACTTATTCTCAGACCAGGGGCTGAGAAAGAAGTGTGGTGAACCAAAACTTTAAAACCCTGTTGTGACCTACTGTTATTCAAAGCCTGTTTAAAGCTCTGCATCTGAGGCTTCAGTGGAAAGTTTATTCTTACCCTTTCTATCAGTGTTTTCTTTGAACTTAAAATAGGACCATCTTCATTGTATCACAGGAAACATGGTTGTCATCCAAGTGTCTGTTTTGAAAATAAACTGTGGCCAGTTCACAGTGACCTGAGAAGTCCATCTAATTCTTTTCTTTAAGTCAAAATTAAGTATAATTATACATTTCTTATCACCTTAAAACACCCTCAGGTTTTTAAATTGATGTGGGAAGAACCATGTTTGGATAGCATAGTTGGCCATGAGGAGTGGGTACTGGATGTGTCAAGCTAAGATCAGAGTTAGCAGGAGGTGTTTATTTCTGTCTCACAAATCAAACTCAGTACTCCAACCTTTGAGAATCTGAAACTGCTTGCTAACCAGCTCTTTAATTGATTAGTTAAGCAAACTAGCAGACAAACAAAAAATCTTACAATCCAAACAAAATACCATGGAAGATGTCTTGCCAGTGAATTCACTTTTACCAAAACAATGACAAAGTTTTATTTTACTAGACCCAGAATATGGTCTGTTCCAATGTTTCTCAAACTATGTCAGGACACATAATCTAGACAGTCCATATATTTCGTATGAGAATTTTTTTAAAAACTTTTAATTTATTTCAATGAAATAAAAAGATAATATTAAATAAGCCCCCCAATAATCACAGCCTGGATTATCTGTCTGATATCCTGATTAACCAAGGATATGCAGGGGAGCTCAGTGCCCATATTGGCAATTGTGTTAATGTCCTTGTGGCAGAATACTAACTTGGAAACTCACACTGAGATATCCAGAAGTGGTAGAATCAGAAAAAAAGGAGGGATTAGATGACCAACTACCAATATGCAAATTTTCAAAGAAAATATTTAAGAATTGGTCATGATTTTTGAATTCTTCATCTAGATAAAAGATAGCAAAGAATAGAAGGAATGGCGATTCAGTGAAATGATTTTGAGTATTTGGAGGAAGCTGTTCTGTAAATCACACACACATACACACACACATACACACCCCTTCACAAGGATGGAGGTGCTTCTTTCATCACCAAAAGCACTGCAAGGGATTGAGCAGGGAGGCTGTAGTAGTTTATATAATTTAATTAAAATATGTGTGCAGAGTGGGCTGGTTCATGACTCACACCCTAGAGTCAACATTAGGGGCCAAATGTACGTTTCTTTTCCTTAAAAAGAACACAATATATTGCTCAAGCTGTAAAGTAATAGTATACTTCATGTTTTGAAAGGACATCCTTTATTTTATAAAAATGAAAGATTTATTACCTTATTACACAGTTTATCTAAAATATGTTCTTTCTTGATTGCAAGTTTGGGGGGCTTTGGGAGGTCAGGATTTTAATCAAGGAGCAAATAAATGCTGTTTTACTCATCACCACCTGGATGAGAACTGCTGTAGGACTAATGGAAGCAGGTTTAGTGCTTTTATCCACTTTTTATCCTGCTTCTGAGTCTAAGCACAGATACCAGTTATGTATGGGCTCTGTTGATTAGCTTAAATAAATTCTCTCCTCCCCCTTTTTTTGATACATGTGAACTTAATGTGACTGTAAGTGTCAGGGTTGATTCTTACTGTGATTAATCACATAGCAATTTTCACTTCAGGAGAGTGTTCTGTCCATTGTTCCTTTTAATTCAAAGCTTGACTTAGTTCTGAAACTACTTTTGCCTGTGATAGAGACACAGGTCTCCAAGAGTGGAGAAAGATAAATGTTCTTTGATATGCAGAGTCATGATTTTATCATCACGAACCAGCTGTGCTCCTAATAAATAACCCACCCGGCTCTGTAATTACTGCCCAGAAAAAGAAGGGATTCAGATAAAATATTTTAATACCAAAGATACAGTTTTGGGAGGATGAGATTTACTCTAACATTTAACAGTTTTCTAGCCAATACTTCTATGTGGCAAGTTTTAACTCTTCAGTTATGTTATACTAGGGGCCCGGTGCACAAAAATTTGTGCACTCAGGGGGTGGGGGTCCCTCAGCCCGGCCTGTGCCCTCTTGCAGTCTGGGACACCTCGGGGATATGTCCACTGAGAGCCATTTTCAGGCTGCCCACAGCCCCTTCAGGGTTCGTGCACTGGGGGGTGGGAAGGCTGGTGAGTGCAGGCCTGGACGTTTCCCACCAGAGGGCCCACAATTGCACATGCCTGGTGGGCCCACACCGCTGAGGGGACACACCTGGCGCAGAGTTGGGTGGCAAGCCAGGGGCGGACGCTGGTGCAGGATCCCTCGGTGGGGCCCTGCTGCTGAGCAAACACACCTGGGGTGGAGCTGGGCAGTGAACTGGCTTCGGATTCTCCGCACTGTGCAGCAGATGCTCCCGCACGCCCTGTGGAGGCCCCTGGGGTGGATGAAGATAGCGGACCCTGGACGGGTGTTCCTGGATACCCTGCAGAGGCCCCCAGGGCAGAGCCAGGCAGTGGACCCAGGACAGGCGTTCCTGGATGTCCCGCAGAGGCCCCCGGGGGGCAAAGCCAGGCAGCAGGCCCAGGATGGCTGCTCCTGCACACCCTGCAGAGGCCCCGTGCTCCTGCATGCCCCGGGGAGGCCCCCAGGGGGTGGGGCCAGGCAGTGGACCTGGGACAGGTGCTCCTGGATACCCCTTGGAGGCTCCCGGGGGCGGAGCTAGGCAGCAGACCCAGGACAGCTGCTCCTGGACGCCCGAGGAGGCCCCAGGCCAGACCCCCCCCCTCCCACTGAGCTGACACACCTGGCACAGCTATGCCAGCCGTGGAGGCTCCCAGTGCAGAGCCGCCCTGCCAGCCTCCATTTTGGCTAGGTTAATTTGCATACAGCCGCTCTGATTGGCTGGTGGGCGTGGCTGTGAGCAGAGGCTCAGCCAGCCTAGGCAGGCAGTTGCAACAGAAGCCTTTGGTTAGCTCTAGCTCCATGGCTGTTGGCCTCCATCTTGGCTGGGTTAGTTTGCATACAGCCACTCTGATTGGCTGGTGGGCGTGGCTGTGAGCAGAGGCTCAGCCAGCCTAGGCAGGCAGTTGCAACAGAAGCCTTTGGTTTGCTCTAGTTCCATGGCTGTTGGCCTCCATCTTGGCTGGGTTAATTTGCATACAGCTGCTCTGATTGGCTGGTGGTAACGGTCAATTTGCATGTTTCTCTTTTATTATATTAGATTATGTTTTGCAACTGGTTTATTTTGGAGGATCTATCAGAATGCATAATTTAAATATTCTCTGGTTTTCCTGAAAGTTATCATTTTAATTGTACAGATAGGTATCTGATGTCTTAAATGCGTTCCACGCTAACACTATGTTGGCTATACTCTGTCGGGTGGAATTTGGAGGCTTCACTACCTCTTCTTGTGTATTCTAAATAAGCAACACAACCTTTTAAGTGGCTGCTTGGCTAATGCAGATCCTTTCTCAGCTCAGAAGCTGAATGATATATGTTTGTCAGTCTCTACATTTTTCATAAGAGACAATGAGCCCTGCTCCATTTGATTTGGTTGTTAAAGTATACATTTCCACATTTACCTTGAAGAACTTCAGCCCCGGTCTTGACAGCAAGCACTATTGCTCTGTCAAGCCTTGTTACCTTATCCTGGAAGTAGCAACTTTCTTCATTACAAAATTCCCGACCCTCCCTGTTATGGAGGGAGGGTCATTTGTGCCCACTCCCCCAAATTTATATGTTGAAATCCTAACCTCCAGTGTGGCTATATTTGGAGATGAGGCCTCTAAAGAAGTAATTAAGGTTAAATGAGGTCATAGGTGAGATCTTTCTGATTTGGTAAGTTGCCAAGGGTAAGGATTTAAGCTGAGGGAAAGAAGCTGGTTTGAGAGAATGAAGTTAATATTCTAAGAAGCAGAGATGAGAGAGGAAGGGAGCACTGATTGTGGTCAAGGCCTTGGTTCCAGTTGTTTCTGAAGCCCACCTGCACCTCTTTTCTTCTGATAATTCCATAATTTCTTCTGATTAATTCCTTTTACCTTAAGCCAGATACATTGGGTCTGTGTCCCTTTCAACTTTAAGTCCTGCCTAATACAGGGAGCATAATTTCCAAGTTTAATACCATTCAAGATTCAAATATTTGATAGAACAAGCAAAATATCTGATGGATATGCAATCCATTCATCTTCCAATAAAACTGCTTTCATAAAACTGTGCTACAGGCTCCCATATTGATGCATGGTAATAGAAGCATCAATAACTCTATAACACTGTTATAATTATCTTAAGGATCTTAGGGAAGTTGTTCATGACAATGTCCTCTTTCCAAAGATGAATGAGGTAAATATATTTCTAGTTGGAAGCATTAGGACTGTTTTTGAGGGATAACATCATGCTCTAGTGAAAGGAGCATAGAATTGAATTAAAATCCTGACAGTTCAAGTCAAGCTCTGTTATTTAGAAAAGCTGTGAGTATTTGAAAAAATTAAGTACTTTTGGAAAGTACGTAATTATAATGAGTGTGCTATGAACTTCACATTCATAAATTAGGAACCATAATTCATAAATTGTAAATGTGATTCAACAATTCTATTCTTATTTAAAAAATATTTTAGCCCTAACTCGTTTGGCTCAGTGGATAGAGCATCGGCCTGCGGACTGAAAGGTCCCAGGTTCGATTCCAGTCAAGGGCATGTACCTTGGTTGCAGGCACATCCCTAGTAAGGGTTGTGCAGGAGGCAGCTGATCGATGTTTCTCTCTCATTGATGTTTCTAACTCTCTATCCTTCTCCCTTCCTCTCTGTAAAAAATCAATAAAATATATTTTAAAAAATTAAAAAAATATTTTATTGATTTTTTACAGAGAGGAAGGGAGAGGGTTAGAGAGTTAGAAACATCAATCAGCTGCCTTCTGGCAAACAAGGTACATGCCCTTGACCAGAATTGAACCTGGGACTCTTCAGTCCTCTATCCACTGAGCCAAACTGGTTAGGGCTCCATTCTTATTTTCAACAGGAGTTTCAAAGTAACTTGTTTAACTTTTTTTTCATGCTGCACTAGAGCTCTGAATATTGCTGCTTGGAGAAATCTGTACCTTGATAAAAGCAGTAGGTGTGGGTCAAAAGACATGAAGTTACCAGTTTGATTGGCCTGGATGATGGAGATCTTGTATCTGACATCTATCTCTAACCCTGGGATTCTGGTCCTTTGTCCAGATAAAAACCACAGTCAGCCAAGGATTTGACTGTTTATAGCGGAATCATTTGATTTGGCTCTCCAAGGATTTATTTGGTCATTAGCATGTTATCTGCTTCTATTTTAAATCTATTTTTATTCAAATTTTGAATTTCCCCCTTCAGGGTCGTGTGTTTGTGTGTGTATGTGTGTGTGTGGTGTGTATGTGTGTGAGAGACAGAGACAGAGACAGAGAGATAGAGGGAGATGAATTTAATTTTTTTCCTTCTGATAAATGTTCAATAAATAAATTATAAAATATAGAAAAAATATTAATACAACATGAAATTTACTTCATTTTTCTCTCATGCAGAAACACTGTCAGCTGTAAATTTCTTTTCTGTATATATTTATGTAATTGAACTTATGCATATATATAATTCTGCATCCTGGCTTTTAAAAATAACATCACATCTTGATAGTTTTCAAAAGTCATTGAAATTTTTTATAAATATAGCTAATGGGCATGTAATAATCTATAATCTAGATTGTCTTTTACATATTTCATCATTATCCCATTTTTAGATATTTAGGTAAACTCAGATCTTTTGCTCTTATAAATAATTCTATGATTAGTGTTTTTGTTCATAAAAGTCAGTACTCTTTTTAAAAATAATTTCTTATTGTTGAAAGTATTACATATGTCCCATCCTTTTTCCCCCCTCTAGACCCCCCTCCAGCCTGTCCCCACCCCTCATCCCAGGCCCTCACTGTCCCATTGTCTGTGTCCATGGGTTATGCATATATGCATACATGGTCCCGGGTTGATTACCTCCAACCCACCCACCCTCCCCAGCCTTCCCTCTGAGATTCCACACTCTGTTCATGCTTTCATGTCTCTGGATCCACTCCATTCAACAGTTTATTTTGTTAAAAGTCAGCACTCTTAAAATGAACTTCCTATTTATTTGTGGCACTTCTTTTATCATATTTGGAGACTCTACTTACGAACTGGTTAATTCTGAAGATTATGTGTAACTCCATTTGTTTTTAAGTCCGAAGACACCAGCACGAACTCGTGTCATCTGTTTGTGGTAGGCAAAGGTGAAGGACGTTGGCCTGGCTTGTGTTTTTCTTATTTACTTCTGATTAGATTGCTAAGATAAGCAAGTGAGCTTCTGTGCTAAATTCTCAGATATTGAGTTTTTCACAGAGCTATCCATTCATTCAAATGTGTATCTTATTTTTATTCAAACAACATGTTCTGATTATATAGATAAAACATTTGTTGCAAAAATATGGAAAACAGGAAATTCTGAACAATAAAGTTAATGTTAAAATGATCTGTAACTGTGTTGTGCTTAACCTTTTGCTGTATTTTTAGTTCCATGTGTGTATTGGTACTTTTCCTTCATATAATCAAGCTTATACTATATATGCATTTTGTTGATGGAAGTCATCCTAGAGTGACCAGTGCTGGTGACACCATTTCACATCTGGGTGTATGAGTTACTCTGCAGTTTTCTGTGGACCATTTCTTGCACTGTGTCCTCTTGCTTTGCCCAGTTTTATGATTAGATAGCAATAATAATGAAATAGTTGGTGCATAAAGTATATTTTGTGGTCTGTGGAAAAGGCAGACATAAGATTATACTCCATCTTGTGTTTATTAACTCAGACCTTGGGCAAAGGAGCCTTCATTTCTAGACCTATAAAAGAGAATCAATAATAATCAAATGGAATAATGGGCATAAAAAGCAAAATGTGGCCTCTTAAGCACTGTATCATTGTCGGCTAAGAAGTAAAATATTTGTTTAAAGTGGAAAATTGTAGGAGGAGTACCTGGAAACAAATATCAGTATACTCTTAGCTACAAAAGCCACAAATCCAACACTCTGTCCCACTAGGGTACAACGTTTGCGTGTTGCAGTATATAACTCATCTCTTAGATCTTTCCCACTTTCAGGCCTGGTTTAGAGTCTTGTGGAACATTTATCTTTTTAATCAACAGGAGTGAATTTTTATAGTGTACGTTTGCTCATTCATTCATTTACTTGTCATTTACTTAGTCAATAAAATATTAGGAGTACCATACTGTGTCAGGTACTGTGCACAACTCTAGGGATAAGACGTAAGTAAGGAACAGAATTGATCTTAAAATGCACACAGAGTGGGAAAGGGGAGTACGCACGATCTTATGTCCGTAGTACAGATACCTTACTGAGGGAACAAAGATAAGACATGTTGGAGAAGAAAGAGGGAGTAGTGATGGGTGAGCCTAGAGCAGAGCAGGGATTTTGTAGGAAATAAGGGAAGTCTGGGATGTGTGGTGAATGTGTTTTTGTCTGCCCAGCAAGCAACTCATTGAACTCTTTCCCATTCTTAGTCCAGGTCATTTAAATAGAGCTACCCCATCTCCTGCCTTGAGTGACAATAAACGTGTCTTTGATTAATAAAAATGGGAACCTTGGCCAGTTTGGTACAGTGGTTAGAGTGCCAACCCACAGACTGAAGAGTTGTGGGTTAGAATCTGGTCAAGGGCATGTGCCTCTGTTGTAGGCTCAATCCAGGCCCCTGTCAGGGCACATCAACCAATCGATGTATCTCTCTTACATTAATATTTCTCTCTGTGTGTCTCTCCCCCTTCCTTCTACTCTCTCTAAAAATCAGTGGAGAAGATATCCTGGGGTGAGGATTAACAACAACAAAAATAATAAATAAAATGGGAAAATTGTATTATTTAATGAATAAGTTTTTGAATTGACAAACCTTTCAAAATATGAGCTTTATGGGGAAAAGTCAATAAATGGAGCTCCTGGTTTTGACAAAGTTTAGAAAGCACTAGCTTGTATGATAAGGAACATGTTTCTTACTCTAATATTTAATTCAGTATTATTGAATCAGGTCCTGGATGCAGTCTTAGCAACATGAGATATCTTACTGGAAGAAGAGGGAGCATAAAGCCATATTATGTACATAATTGGAACATTTGCTTTTGTGTGAAAGAGTCTTTAAAAATAGTAGGCCATCCAATAGAACCCATGTTCTCAAAGGTTATACATTTATTTCGTCAACTGTTTAAATAACCTGGGTTATTAATTTGGCTAATTCTTTTTCTTGTAATATCTGTGTCATGAAGTATATTTATTTAATCTTTGCTTTATTTTTGGAGGTGGTCGACTGGTGAATATTTTATTGATAGTTTAATAAGGGAGGAAACAATAGAGGGTGGGACAAAACATAGGTTTACATTTGTGAGAATGGGAAACACAGTTTACTCTTGTATTGCTGTTTGTTAATTATGATATTATTTTCTATATGAACAACTGTAAGCCTACTATTGTCCCCTACCCTGCATTCCTTATGAATATTTCTGGGTATCCTTAGAATGGTATTGGCTATTCTTAAAAACCTTGATTCTAACAACTGTGAAATAGGGAAATTGCTGAATT
The DNA here is from genome assembly GCA_004026665.1 of Murina feae. Taxonomy (NCBI): domain Eukaryota; kingdom Metazoa; phylum Chordata; class Mammalia; order Chiroptera; family Vespertilionidae; genus Murina; species Murina feae. The sequence continues at coordinate 55,193 of PVJC01004170.1, read as the reverse complement.
GCGGAAGCTCTTTGGTGTTTTGATGCAATCTTGGAAGTAAACAACATTGAGCGATGCTTTTTTGCTATGTTCTTACTTTGTCATCTACATTAAAGTGTAAAGCCCATTTCACAAGCCTGAAAATGGTGAGAACAGTGGCGAAAATAGCATCAGCAGTCCAGTTGTTAATGGAAGAAAGGATTTTGAAGCACAGAGTGCACACTGGGTGGGAGCTCCCAATGGGTTAGAATTAGGAGGAAGGGACATCCGGCCAGAAGACTTACTTTTTCATTAATGATGAAAGTATGAGTGTCATCATTGTCACTGCTCTTGCCGTGGTTATTAATCTCAAGGTGTTTCAATTGTCTGGTGATGAGAGAATAAGCCAAGTGATTTTTTGTGTGCGGAACTGAACATATGACTTCGCTTAGAGCAACCATTCCCAATATCATCTATTTGAAACCTACATGAAATATTTTTTTTAGGCATCTGACTCAGCAGAGACATGGCAATAAAAGTGCTTTAGTTGAGAGATGTTTGAAACTAGAAAAAAAATGAATGTATAGGTACAAAAAATACTTTGTTACAGATTTTGGTAGGGGAAAGAGATTCTCTGTGTTTCTGAGTCACACTATTTTTGCTGATTGCTTTTTAAAAGGAAAAAGTAGGACATTCTAGTTTGACACAACAGAGATGAAATCAGCTTGATCCAGCTGTCTGAACATCAGAAATGATTGCAGCTGGCTAGTCTCTAATTATAGAATCTCTATTATTGGTGATGTAAGTGGCTGAATCTGTGGTTTGACTTTTATGATCCCTGGCTTTATGAAAAGCTGGGATTTTTAGATATTTTTTTCCTTTGCATAATAAAAAAATTTAAATGAAGTCTTGGAGCAAATATAATTAAGGAGCTGCAGGTGATATTTTTGTTCCTTTTTCTGACCAGAATATGCCCTAACTATGACTTTGGATGAAGCTATTAAATTCTGTTTCCATGGGATTCAGTCCAGGGCCTTCAGCTCTGACGTCCTAAGGTATCTGGAGAGGCCAAGGTCAACATCAGCAATTCTGAGCTTCAGAGGAAGTTTATTTCTCTAATGGTTTGTGTTTAGAGAAGATTTCAGATAGAATTATTGCATTTCAACTTTACTCTGAGCACTTCGTTGATCATTTGCTTTTCTTGTTCTCACGCCACTGATTCTGACTGTTTTTGTAGAGTGGTTTAGAGAGAAACAGGGACAAGGTTGAATCCGTGTAAGTTATCAGTGTTGATGTACAGGCATACCTTGGAGATATTTCGGGTTCAGTTCCAGACCCTGCAAAAAACCAATAAAGCGAGTCACATGAGTTTTTTGGTGTTCTAGTGCACATAAATGTTATGTTTATACTATACTGTAGTCTATTAAGTGTATATTAGCATTATGTCTAAAAAACAATGTACCTGCCTTAATGAAAAAATACTCTACTGCTGAAAAATGCTAACCATCATCTAAGCCTTCAGCAAATCGTTATCTTTTAATTGGTGAAGGGTCCTGCCTCAATGTTGATGAAAATACAGTATTTGTGAAGCGCAATAAAGGGAAGAGCAATACCGTGAGTTATGCCTGCATTAGTCTACTTGGTCTACTATCACAAGATATCATGGGCTGGGTGACTTAAAAAACATTTATTTCTCTCCAGTATGGAGGCTGGGAAGTCCAAGATCAAATGCTGGCAGATTCCATTTTCCTGGCTTGCAGACAACCATCTTCTCTCTATCTTCATGTGGTGGAGAAAGGGCAAGCTCTCTGTTCTCTTCTTATAAGAGTATTAATCCCATCACAAGGACCCTACCCTCATGACCTCTTCTAAACCTGGTTACTTCCAAAGGTCTCACCTCCAAATACCATCCACATTGGGTATTCATGCTTCAACATATGAATTTGAGGTGGGTGGGACACCAACATTTAACCCATCATAGGAAAGCTTTAGTTAGCTGGGACTTGACTAACTGTAATCTTCAACTAGTCACTTTAAGAGAAGCTACATCACATATTGTTTTGGTTAAAGGGATCTTAAATTATCCCACGATGGTCGGCTACCCAGCTTCCCATGTTTGGTATCTCATGATAAATGGTGGCAATGCTGCTCAAAACACTGAAAAATCTCTAGATACTTCAGATTTAATATGCAATAGAGTTGGCCTTTCATACCCACATGTTCCACATCTGAGAATTTAAGCAACAACACATAAAAATATTTTCAAAAAACAATGTTTATGTTGTTGCTGATACACATTATGTATTTAGACCTATGATCATTGTTTATAGTGAACATGCACAGACATTTTTTCTGGTCATTATTTCCTAAACAACACATCTAACAAATATTTACGTAGTATATATATTGTATTAGTAATCTAGAGATGACTTAAAGTATAGGAGAGGATGTGCATAGGTTATATGCAAATACTACATCATTTTATGTAAGGGACTTGAGCATCATCAGATTTTGGAATCCCCAGAGGAGGGGGTAGTAGGCTAATTAAAAATTTGTAGCTTGAGTGGTTTCATATTTTATATATAAAGCCACAAAGATTTAAAATCTTAGAACTGGCACGACACTAAGCAGGATAGAGAGAATTATTCTCTAGAAGTAAGTTTGTTGCAATTTAAAATGAAAAAGTAAATACTTTTTCTTCAATATAAAAAAGAAAGAAAAGAGAGCCTAAGGCAAGGGTTAAAGTACTGCAATTTTATTTGGGAGCTATAAGCCTGGGTGGCAAGGGTGAGGAAGAAGGGAAGTAAAACAGAATGATGTGAAGCCCTGGCTGGTGTGGCTTAGTTGGTTGGGGCACTGAGAGGCTGGTGGTTCAATTCCCAGTCAGGGCACATGCCCAGGTTGCTGGCTCAATCCTCACTAGGGGGCAAAAAACCCACAATCTGCGTGCGCGTGCGCGCGCGCGCACACACACACACACACACACACACACACACACAGAAAGATGTGAAGATATGTGATGCAACATATTTCCATGCTGGCTCCCATGTCCCGGTGAGCCACAAAGAGAAGCGGCAGGTCATTCAGGAGGCATGCTGACTTAGCATGAGGGCTCTCTAAAGGGCTGCGCAAACATGCACTTCCACATTGTCCACGGAAGTGGACAGGGAGGGCAGAGGGATCTGTCTGGCTCCCTCCCGTGCCCCATTTCCCACAGGTCAATTTTGCTCTGAAGGGGTTTTCACGCTTCTGGACAGTGCGATTAGTCCCCTTAGCAGCTTAGGAAGCAACTGCGTGGCATTTGGGACCTGAAGGGCCAAGGTGATTTGACATGAAGGAGATGAGGGCCATGGAGGCCTGAGAATTTAACTCACGCCTTCCATCTTGGGGACTTTAGTGAAGGTGCAGCCATGGTGTGTCCAGGAGGTGACTGTGGCCTCATAAGCAGGGGGAAGTCAGCCAGTTAGAGTTGGCTTGTAAGGGTCACTGGGAAACAACATCCTGCTATCCAATTTGCCATGTGAAAATTTAGAAAAAAAGAAGATAAATCATGAAAATGACAATTTTTTTAGGAAAATAAATCTATTCAGAAACATTTAGGGGAAGAGGGTTGGTTTAGTCAGGGTTTTCCATAGAATCAGAATGAATAGGAAATACACACACAGGTGAACACACATGTGATATCTGTATATATTACATATAAATGTAAAGAGATTTATTATGAGGAATTGGCTCACGTGATCATGGAGGCTGATAAATCCAAAATCTGCAAGTGTGCAGATCAGGTAGACAAAGCTCATGTTGTAGATGAAGTCTAAAGGAAGTTGGATAGGAAACTCTCTCTTACCTGTGAGAGGATCTGACTTTTTTTTTTAAATACATTTTACTGATTTTTCACAGAGAGGAAGGGAGAGGGACAGAGAGCTAGAAACATCGATGACAGAGAAATATCGATCAGTTACTTCCTGCACACACCCCACTGGATATGTGCCTGCAACCAAGGTACATGCCCTTGACCAGAATCGAAACTGGGACCCTTGAGTCCACAGGCTGATGGTCTATCCACTGAGCCAAACTGGTCAGGGCAGGATCTGACTTTTTGTTTTATTTAGGCCTTCAACTGATTGAATGAGGCCCACCCATGTTACGGAGGGCCTCTGCTTACACTACTGATTAAAATGATAATTTAATCTTAAAGTCCACGAATTTGAATATTAATCTCATCCAAAAACATCCTCTCAAAAATAATTGAGATAATGTTTGACCAAATATTAGGGCATCCTGTGACCCAATCATGTTGACACATAAAATTAACCACCACAAGGGTCTATCCATCTTACTAGAATATTCTCTGATAGAGTAGGAAAATATTAAAGCTAAGGAGTTCTGAATTCAAGCCCAGGATCTGCCAGTTATTAGCTTTTTGACCCTGGGAAAGTAAATTTATGTCTTTGGATCTTGGGTCCTCATCTATAAAACATGGGGGTTAGATGTCTGAGGACTTTGCAGCAATAACATTTGCTCATAATATAATTCTTAGAACACACCCACCAACAAGTGTTATGTATGTCCTCTCATTATAAGTAATGAGAGGACATACATAAGAAATCTTTGTAAACTTGCAGCAAGGTGGATTTATATCAGATATATGGGAATACCTCTTGATTTACTGAAGGGGATAAGGGAGACTGAAAAATGATTTACTGGAGAAGTTTAGGGAGACCGTGATACCCTACTTTCCACATACTTTTTAATTTCAAGCAGAGCATTTCAACATGTCACTGTAATCTCTGATGAGTAATTCCATAAATTGTATATTTTATGTTTAAATATTGCTGTCTTAAATATTGACATTTTAAAAAAAATCTTTATTATTGAAAGTATTACATATGTCTCCCCTTTTCCCCCTCTTCTAGCAATGCCTTATCTCCTATAAATAGCTGCTTAGACCAAAGAAATGTACCTGCTACAAACAATTAAATGAAGTATCAGAGAAGAAATTGGGGAAATAGGTCTTTAAAGGTCAATTGTTGGAACATTATGCAAAATGCAATTTTCCTATCATGTTCAGCCTTTTACGGTTACCCTGTAAGACCAATGGCAATTAGCTTGCCAATTCTTTTGCTGGGTTCTTTGTAATGATTCTCTTAGTACTTTTGTTTCTCTGCCTCATATGCCTTTTATCACATTGCCTTTGTGTGAGAGTAAATGTGTTTGCACACAATATCTAGCCGTAAATGTACTCAACTCCGCCAGGTATGGACATAGAGAGTACATCTCAGATAATGATCATCAGGTCTGAGTATATGCAATAATTATAATTAAAGTATGCTTCCTATTACATACATGTATGAATAATAAGTATTATTACTATTCCAAATTGGCTTTTGTTATTCCAGTGCAAGAGTATGTGACATTGATAGGTTTGATAACTTTGGTATAAAGTAGTAAACTTGAGAATTAGAAAATCTTTGGTCATTTGGGTGCAAAATAGTCCTATGACTTATTTTTTATTTCAAACATTCCTTCTCAAAGCATTTTGACCATGGATCAGTCAATTTGATCATGGATCAATCATCCTCTAGGAAGTCCTCTCCCTCTTCATACATAGGTGGTGTCCAGAGCCTTTTCTCTCCTTAGCCAGTTAGTTTCTAATTATAACTGAAATGTTTGTGGCAGCCATATTTCAAATGAAGTCAAAGAGACTGACTAGAAAGGGAGGGGAAAGAAGAGCAGGAGAGGGAGAGGAAGAAAGGGGCCCGGAGGAGGAGGAGGAGGAGGAGGAGGAGGAGGAGGAGGGAAGGAAGAAGAGGAAGAGGAGGAGGGGAGAAAACATATTCAGCAGTGAGGAAAACAAATGAAAAATGGCAAAAGAGCACAAGGCAACTTTTAGTTCATGACCTTGTTGCAAATGGTAAGAAATTCATTAGTTAAATCCAGCCATAGAAACATTTTGTTTGATCTGTGCAATTAAAAAATAATTTCCAACTGAAATTTTATATTAAAATTTTCATACTCTTAACTTTGAAAAAAGCATAAGATCTGGTGATCTTTGACCCACATTCTCTGCTAGCCACAAGGGGTTGCAGCTGGGCAATAAGTGTCTCCTCCAGACTGAGCATGAACTCTATCAAGATAACATCACCCCTGGTGTTAACTTCTCCCCATCTGCTTTACTGACCTATACCTTCCTGGCCTCTGGGTTTTTCAGTTAAAGACTCTTGTAAGGGTCTCTTCTATTGTCTAATCATCTTTAAATATTTATTTTCTTCAGTCTACTTGAAACATCATGAGTGCCAATGATTAACTGTGATTAATGAATAAAGATATTGCTGGAAACAGGTTTGCTTCTAACATCAGAGGGAACTGGAGCAAGAATACAGATATTTAAAAGTAATAAACCAAGTTATTAACAAATAAAATTCATTCTGTCTTTGTACTGTGGCAAATATATCTTCATAATACTAATCAAGAATATCCTTTAACTTATAGTTTTAATAGAATTAAATCTGGCAAAATGCCAAAGATGATTGAACTTAATTATTTTTGCACATATGGTTGCTCTTTGAATGAGTTAGTGATGTTTGTAAGAGAAGTAAAATTAAGATGTGCATAAATTATAAATTATTTTAGGTTTATTTCATAAAAGTTGCATTTCTGGTCTTCAGCAAGATAAATGCTTATATTGTTATAATCAAGATTTGAAAATAATTTGTGGTCTATTCTCAGCAATGTCTTAGTCATTTTTAGTCACTGAGAGTTTAAGATAATTAATTTTTTTTAAATTGATTTAGGAAAGGAAGGGAGAGGGAGAGAAACATTGACACATCAGTGATGAGAGAGGATCATTGATCCACTGCCTCCTGCACACACCACACTGATTACTGAGCCTGCAACCTGGGCGTGTGCCCCAAGAGGCAATCAAACTGTGACCTAGTTCATAGGTCAATGCTCAACAACTGAGTCACACTGGCCGGGCCTAAGATAGTTTTAATTTATTTCATTTCAGAGAAATTTCATTCTCCTAAAACAAAAGCAAGTGGGATTATAAAATATGCTAAAAGCAATTATTTTGATTTGGAAATAATTATAAACTTTACATATCATATTCAAACATAGGATTAGGATTGTGTATGATAAAATATGATCGTAATAAGTATTACAAAATAGTGTAATTTTATTATATAAATCTATAAGATTTAGTTCTTAATTTTAACCTATTTAAAAACAAGTTTATATTCGTACAGTAAAAAAAAAAGAATTGCTATCATGTCTCCACTATGTATGTCTTTAGATACAAGGGTGTGTATATCTGAATCATGTTGATCTGAATTCATGTGTGTGTCTGAATCATGGTTAATTTACCAAAAAAAGGACAATGTTATATGGTTCAGCCTGATACATAGTTAAGTTACATAAATCGTTTCATACTGTAAAGTATTCCTTAGCTGCCAGTATCTTACTAACTTGTGAGTGTCTCTGGAATTACAACTAGGAAAGAAGAGGCAAAAACGATTGCTCAGCATTACTGAGAAATACGTACTTTGTTATGCAAGTCTAGTACATTGGGAGGAAGGGCTGACAAGTTAACTAATGCGTCTTTTCTCCTACTCAAGTTCTCCTGTCATTCAAATCCTCCCAGTACGCTGGAATAATGTCTGTGGAAAAACACGCAAACTACCAGGGTACATAGACACAGTTACTTTTCTTTTTGAGAATATTAGGCGAGAGATGTGGAGGAGTGTTGTCCTGGGCTTGGAGCAGTATCAGAGGCAGGAGTGAATGTTAATGTTAACTGTTGCTCATAGTCAGTCATTGCTGAGTGCCAGGTCCTCAAGGACCCCCATGTCACCATGTGTTCACTAACAGTACTTTAAAGCATGGGCCCAGCACAGAGCCTCTTCTTGCCTAAATCTAAGGGTGACACTGTCCGTCACATTCATACTCCTGAAGCATGGCTCTAGGCAGACCAGGATTCCACTCACAGAATACAGTCAAACTATGGCATTGGGGCCCTAGAAGCTCAGCAGAACCCCCTGCACTTCCCTTCTACTTTTGGCCTTTAACAGTCTCCTCAAAGGGAGAAATTATAATTAAAACAAACAATAAAGTCTAGCCCAGCCAGTGCTGCTCAGCAGTTGAGCGTCCACCTATGAACCAGGAGGTCATGGTTTGATTCCTGGTTGGGGCATATGCCTGGGTTGTGGGTTCAATCCCCAATAAGGAGCATTCAGGAGGCCAATGAGAGATTCCCTCTCATCATTAATATTTCTATCTCCCTCTTCCTCTTTGAAATCAATAAAAATATATATATTTAAAAACCCAATAAATTCTAGATGCCAGCCATAAAAGCTTGCACGATTGTTTATAGAATTTAAAAATTGAAAACATTAAATATTAGATGTTAAGCAATTTCTTCAAGATTCCCATCCAGATCTGGCTCCAAAGGTGTGGATTTTTCCACCACAACAGGCTTTTCTCAGACACCCAGAGACAGCTTTTTCCTCCTGCACAGCCCCTCCTTGCCCTGCATTTAAAACGTGTTCGGTTATGTTTGTAGCCTAACTATACCTATGTTTTCACCAGAACCATAAAGGAATAGATAGATGTACAAAGTCATGATACATTTCCTTCAGGCAGTTTTTTCCTTCAAAAGAATGGCTTAATTTACTAAAAAGGAGCTGACTTCATCCAGCACTTCCCCACAAAGCCCACATTGAGTGTGTACTTACTTGCTGATTCTCTCTTCTGTTATTGTGGTTTAAACTGGCTGTTGTTGCTGTTTAAAGCTCTTTGAAATTTTGAATCGTGCTGGACACTTTTTATTCCAGAGTGTGATAGTGAATGCTTAGCATAAACGTTATTTCCTTGGCTTTCCTGGTAAAGCTAAGAACAGAACAACTGATTTATTTTAAATTGTGTGTATATGAGGGTTTTGTTGATTAGAGACTTTACCTAATTACAGCCTAAGTATGTGAGCTGGTTACCATTTGACAACTTTAAAAAGTAAGCAATAGTTTAAAATACTCTAACAAATCTAATCTAATAAAAGAGTAATATGCAAATTGACCCTCACTCCATTATACCCACAAGCCATCATGCCCACAAGCCACGCCCACCAACCAATCAGGAGCAGATATGCAAATTAACTCAACTAAGATGGCAGCGGCCATGGAGCTGGAGTTGCCCCGGGCAATGGAGAAAGCCAGAGCCCTGTGGGTCCTGAGCTCTATACAAGGCTATAAAGTTTCAATTATAGAAGACTAGGGGCCCAGTGCACAAAAATTTGTGCACTTGGGGGGTCCCTCAACCCGGCCTGTGTCCTCTCGCAGTCTGGGACCCCTCTGAGGATGTCCACCTGCTGGCATACCTAGCCAGCCTGGGTGAGGGGCTGATGGCTGTTTGCAGGCTGGCCAAGCCCCCCAGTGGGGACCCTCACCACATGGGGGTGTGACCAGCCTGGGTGAGGGGCTGAGGGCCGTTTTCAGGCTTCCCACAGTTGCCATTGACCCAATGTCCCAGCAAGGCTGGCTGGAAGCAGGTTTCTGGGGTTTATTTATCTTTTATAATTGAAATATTGTTGAAATATAATTGAAATATTGTTTGAGCAGAGGCCCAGCCGGCCTAGGCAGGCAGTTTCAACTCCATCGCTGGTGCAACAGAAGCCTCCTGTTTGCTCTAGCTCTGTGGCTGCTGGCTGCCATCTTGGCTGGGTTAATTTGCATACAGCTGTTCTGATTGGTTGGTGGGCATGGCTTGACTGGTGGGTGTGGTTTAGGTGTCTTGGAGTGATGGTTAATTTGAATATTACTCTTTTATTAGATTAGATAAACAAACCCCAGATACCTGCTAGGCTGGGACCTTGGGTTGCCAGGAGCAACCCAGGCTTCAAGCAGGGGACCAAGGCAACAAAGTTTCAATTATAGAACTTAAGTAAATCCCAGATACCTGCTTCCAGCTAGGCACCCCAGTAGGGACCCAAACCCTGAAGAGACTGTGGGCAGCCTGAAACAGCCCTCTGCCCCTAACCCAGTCTGACCAGGCACGACAGCAGGTGGACATCCCCCAAGGGGTCCCAGACTGTGAGAGGGCACAGGCCGGGCTGAGGACCCCCCCCCCCCCGAGTGCACAAATTTTTGTGCACCGGGCCTCTAGTAACAATAATAAAAGTGAGCAGGGGCTAGATTTCTCAAAAGATATACACCCACAGAACTTATTGTGTGTTTTAATATGACTTTACTGCCCAGCCTCTTTACCAGCATAACTATATTACTCCACTGCCTTCAACAATTTGATTTCACTACTCCAGGATACCCTGTGCAGGGAATAAAAGTGGCAAATACATTTATTGTTTCAGGAACTTCCCATAAGGCCCATCAAAAAGAACATCAAACCGTTCAACTCCTCAACAGATAGCATCAGGTCACTGTTTATACCCCCAAGACTCTTTGGACCCTTCACCTCAAAGTCTTCACCTTGCTATAGCAATAGATCATAACTTACTTTATCATTGCCCTTACTTATTCCTAATCATACTCCCTTTGCATCGAGTGACCCGCCTTAAACCAGACTCCACAATTTCATAAACATCCCAACTTTGCCATCTTTACTTAAAATTCTGGCAAGGTAGTATTCTCCCTTATCAGGTGAGAATAAACTCAGCTTTGTCTTATGAAAAGGCCATTTTGATGATATTTGTGGGGGAGTCAGTGTTTGGGGAAAAAAATGGCTGAATACTGATAATTGGTGAAGCTAGGTGATAAACATACGGTTTTATAATATTAGTCTCTCTACTTTTGTGTTTGATGGAAAAGTTAAAAAAACAAACCTAAAATCCTTGAGTTAAAACCTAGCCTGGGCTAGAGGCCAAGGACAGGAGCTGTTGAGTGAGTGATGAGAGCTCAGGACAGTGTGATAAGGAGACTGGAAAATGTGGTACCAGCTTCCTATAGTCCCGTGGCATAGTCTCCATCAATTTGAGGAGTGTGAACATAAAATTCCAACCCAATTCTTAACAATCTGCAGCACAACAAAGGATTCCTGCCCACTCAGTGGTACCAGCCAGACTTCAGGCTGTAACACTGTTCTTATGAGCAGATGATCCACTGTGGTGGTGTTCACTCTAGAGCTTGGAGAGTGTGAAGTGATCCTTCCTCCTGTGTTATTTCTCATGATGGTAGAAAAAGGGTGGATAACAAACAGATAAGGCATGGGGATCCTTAGGTCATAAAATAACATAGGAGCCATGCAGTGGGGAGAATCCCGGGGACTGACTGGAAATCCATACACCCCATTAGCTCTTAATATTCAGGGATGTTTTGCCTGTCATTTCAATCCTCACTTCCTTTGATGATCTTTAGTGTTCTCCTTCTGAGCCTTCTCCCTGACCTGGTAGTTTTCCTCTACTTGCACTCCCAGACCTTCAGTGATTATAATGGGGGTTGAGTGAGAGGGAAATGTCATTTGAGTCCCTTTGACTTCCTCCCAGATAAATTTCATGATTAATAGAGTCATAGGTAGGCAGGCTAGCCCACAGAAGCCAATTTACCCGTAATGTAGCTGAAATTCAAGTCACTTTCAGTAGAAAACTGAGGCAAACAGTATGAGACAGTCCCATTCTATTTCCAAAAATAGAAAGCAATTTTCTAAATGGGTGACTGGGGCTTCTTAGAAGTTCTTAAGTAGAACCCAAAAGTCAACATTCTATAAAATGAGCCAATCTGTGTTTATTGGTATTGTAATAAACATTACCTCAATTAATGTTACCTGCATTAACTCAAATTCTTAACCATTGGACAGTCCTTCACCACTTTAATTAGTCATTTATTATGCTGATGTGGTCACTGTCAAAATAGAGTTCTAACTTCTATGTTTTTCCCCTATATATAGATTTTTCTCTTTTTTCTTTCTTTTTCTTTCCCTTCTCTCCCTCCTTTCCACCTGCCCTCTTTCTTTCCCTCCATTCTTTTCTTATAAAAATAGGCCATGCAACTTTATTTCTACACTAGAGGCCCAGTGCACAAAATTCATGCATGGGTAGAGTCCCTAGGCCTGGCTGGCGATCAGGGCTCATCTGCGGGGCAACCAGCAGGGAGTTTGGGGGCCCCGCTGGCACTTGCTTTGGCTGTCCTGGCACCGCCCACTCACTGCCCCCCCCCCCCACACACACACCATCACCAATCAGGGCCTGCAGGTTGGGGGCAGCCCTGCGCCTGCCCCCTGGACAATGCACATCACAGCGACTAGTCATTCTGCTGTTTGGTCAATTTGCATATTAGGGTTTTATTATATAGGATTTCCCCCAAATACAGAATTTTAAGCCACTCACCACACAAGGTCAAATGTGTTAATGGTATAACTGAGGCAGCTTCTGGGTCCCAGAATTCCCCATCTGTACTTTTTCTTATATTGTGCTGCTCTCTAGGCTTTTGAGCTTTTAGCATTTTAGTTATTAGAAGAAAAGATCTAATGGGTGATACACATTTTATAATTTATCTTTCTTTGAAAACTGATTCTGAATATTCTATTTTTTTCTCTCTAAATTGACCATTTTTCGTAAGTTTTGTAGCAATAATTCATGTCCTATTAGTTCTAGGACTTGGTATTTACTATTTTGGTTGAAAGTTACATTGTCATCAATTACTTTTTAATGATTTCTTGAGGACCCATACGAAGTTAGTCATTTCAGGGCAAAGTCAAGCTCAGAGACAGCAGGCCCAGCAATGATAAGAGTTGAATCTCACATGGAGGGATTGACACCAAATATAGAATCACAGCAGCTCTGACTGGCTCAGGGCTAAGGGCATTCGGCTCTGGATGTGTGTAAACCACCTACACATGACAGCTCACAAGGTCCATCGAAAATGGAGCTAAGTCATCGTCTCAAGGAGGCGATAAGGGAAATTTTTATACTAATATGCACTTAGTAACTAGAAATAGTTGTGGAGTGAAGCATTATGCTTTTGGAACTATAAATACATCTGCACTTTTCAGTCTCAGTACACAATATTCCTTGTCCAAGCTTAGCAACGGATGACTTTTGAGTTATTTTTCCAGTATGATTGGTGGCTGATAAATATTTTACTAAGTTTTGTTAGCCTTCATTTGTGAGCCCACTGGGGGAGGACTGGGGGAAGAAGAGAGAAAGGCAGAAGAGAGAAGCTCAAGGCAGAAGAGAAAAGGAAGGACAGCACTATAAGATTTTTCTCTATTGATATTGAACAAAATAAACTTCAAAAGTGCTTCATATTTGGATTTTATCCAGCTTTCATCTAGCTAACTAGTACTGGCTTCATTAGTAACATGCTCTAAGCTAGGAGTTATTCATTTTTCTTTTCTTTTTTTTTTCTCCTCCAAGTCACACAGGGAGGGATGATGGCTGGGGTGTGGAATTTTCCCATCGGTGTGCCAGGGTTATGAGCAGTTCCCAGGGAAAGAGCTGTAGCAACTCCACCCCTTAATCTCCATTGGAGATTGCAGTTAGGAATACATGTGAGAGAATGATGCTGTTGTAGGAAAAAACTTGGAATGGCTCAAATTTATTATTTAGAAATTGATCTATTCACAGATGTCAATATTTGACAAATGACTTGCAAGTTGCAACACACCTCACAGTTAATCATGTCATATCAAGGTGTTGAAAAAACTGTTGAGCACTGTTGCTTAAATTAGTTAAATTAAGTAGCCAGACTTTTTATTTCTAGAGAATACCAGAAATCTTGTCTCTCCTTTTTGAATCCTCTCCTGAGGATATTTTTCCATTGCTTCTTTAGAGAGAGTGAAAAGGAGGGAGGGAGGAAGGGGAGGAAGACAGAGAAACATTAATATGAGAGAGACATTGGTTGCTTCCCACATGAGCCCCAGTTGGGGTTAGGATGGAACCTGCAACCCAGGTATGTGCCCTTGACCAGGAATCAAACCCATGACCCTCCCATGCAAGAGTTGACACTCTAACCATTGAAAAACACTGGCCAGAATTTGCCTCCCTCTTTTCTTAAGTTGTGTCTTCTATATATGCACACATGTATATAATATATAATTATATATGATATATAATATATGCACACACATATAGGTAACCTGTAAGTATAGATTAATGCTCCATTGAAATGAAAAGTATAACTATCTTCTATCATGACTCTAAGGATAAGGAAACCAACAATAATTATTCCTAGATGCATCAATGTAAATATCTGTGGCACTGTAAAGAAAATCACCAATTTTTTGATACCCCTCCCCTTAAAAGTGGGTCTATTATTCTGTCCTTGAATTGGAGCTGACTTGTATCTGTTTTGACCAATAAAGTATGGCAAAACTAATGTTATGCCACCTAGGCCAAACTTTAAGTGAACTGGAAGCTTCTGCCTTGGTCTCCTGGAAGTCAGCTGTTATGTAAGAAGATAAGAGTACCCTGAGATCACTATGCTGTGAGAGGTTCAAGCCATGTAGAGAGGCCCTGAATAATGAGATGCCAGGTGGAGAGAGAGGTCAGGAGCATTGAGTTATTGGCTGTGTGACTGAAGATGCCATGGCTTGGAAGGTGGTCTTCTAGTCCCACCTGACCCATGGATCAGAGATGAACTTTTCCAGAATTCCTAACTCGCAAAATAAAATGGTTATTTTAAGTCGTCAAGACAGTAAGTAACAAGAACAATGTCCATGGGTAGAGAATTTTAAAGAGATCCAGAATATCATGTTCAGAATATTTATATAAGGTGATTATCAGTTGAAATGTGGACTGGTTTGCATGGACCAGAGCCCTGACAGCATGTGTAAAGTGGATGCTATCAAGATTTAAAAACAGAGAAGTAGTAAATGGAACCACAGGAGGAAGAACAAACACTTAAAATAATTTTTGAAGGTATAAGAGGACTTATGGGGAGAAAAATACCCTTTACTCTTCATAGAACAGAAGAGGCTTGCCTAAGTGGGCCCAGGTATCTTGGCTGCTTCCTGCTTATGTGTGAGGCTGTTCTTCAACTGGATGACTCATTTAATTACAATTTGTGTTTGATTAACCTTCTGTACCTTTGCTGGAAGGAGAAGGTGCTGAACAGGACCCCCCCACCTTTAATGTCACTCCCACTTTTAATTGATTTGTGCCTTTATATTGCTACCTCTTAACCCTGGGTCCCTCAATTTGCTACCTTTCTCCCTAGTCCCACCCCAAATATTTGCCCAAACTTTTTTTTTTCATTTCTTCTCTTCCCACTTCTCAATGCTAAAGTAAAATAATTTCAAGTAGTCTAAGTTTTACTATATTAAATAATCCTATATAACAAAAGCCTAATATGCTAAGTGTCCGGTCATCTGGTCGGCTGTCCAACCAATGAAAGCATAATATGCTAATGATATGCTAAGGTCACTCAACCACTCACAATGATGTGCACTGATCACCAGGGGGCAGACAGTTGACCAGTCGACCAGTTGATATGACGTGCACTGACCACAAGGGGCAGACGCTCTGACTGATTGGTTAGCTTGCTACTGGGGTCTGGCTGACTGGGATTGAGTGAGAAGGGCTAGACATGCCCTGGAGCCCTCCCAGGGTTCCTCCCCACCAGGGGCAGATGCAGCAAGCCAAGTGAGCTGTGAGCAGGCAAGGGATCCTGGACTGTGAGAGGGATCCCAGACTATGAGAGGGCACAGGCCAGTCTGAGGGGAACCCCCCCCCCCAGTGCACAAATTTTGTGCACCGGGCCTTTAGTTAATTAATACACTTCTCTGATTATATAAGCAAATAACTTGTTAATTGAATAAATGTGTGTGTGTGTATGTATATATGTATATATTTTCCGGCATATAAGACGACTGGGCATATAAGATGACCCCCAACTTTTGAGAAGATTTTCCTGGGTTAAAAAGTACAGACGGAGACTATATGCGGCACAAAGAGGAGCCAACCAAAGACACTTGTAGTCTCTATCCAGCTCCATTGAAAGGAATGGAGTGCAGCGGTTTTTGAGCTCCCCCCAATGTATTCGGCGACTGCAGATTTTCCAGTCTGGCTCAGAAGTTTCAGCACCTGCCCTATAAGATGACACCCGGTGTATAAGACAACCCCTGACTTTTGAGAAGATTTTCCTGGGTTAAAAAGTCATCTCATACGCTGGGAAATATGGTATATAGTATGCTTCAAGTTTTGAGGACTATATCCACAGAGCACCTATTCTACAAAACTAGATATGATAGCCAATGTAATTTTTGTTAAAATATATATTCTAAAGGTCCAAAAAGTTGGATTTAATAGCATAAAATGTCAGATAAAAGAATATAGAATTTCGTTGAATATATGAAAAGCTGGGACTTAGGTTTAATAAACTAATTGCTCTCCTGATGGATGGCATAGACGTGGCTCTTGGAGTAGCAGTTGACTCCAATAGTCTGAATCTCCAGTGTGCTGTAATTGCCAAAACCATGCACAATGATCTTGGGTCACCTCCAAGAGTATATATAATATTTGAAAAAAAAGAAATCTTGTTTCACTTTTCACTGAACAAACCACAACTGAAGCAGTAGTTTGGCAGCTGCACTTTAAAAGGACTTATCACACTTTACCCAGGGCTACATGATCAGGAAGGATGCTAAAAGGCCTCTAAGTTATGCCGTGTGACATTCTAGTACAGGAATGGACTATGAATGCAAGGAGACCAGAAGATGAGTTAGATAATTCTTTTTTAAAATATATTTTTTATTAATTTCAGAGAGGAAGAAAGAGGGAGAGAGAGAAACATCAATGATGAGGGAATCATTGATTAGCTGCCTCCTGCATGCTCACCACTGGGGATGGAGCCAGCAACCTGGGCATGTGCCCTTGACCGAATCAAACCTGGTACCCTTTAGTCCACAGGTTGACCCTCTATCCAGTGAGCCAAACTAGCTAGGGCAAGTTAGATCATTTTTAGGGGCATTCAGCCTCTAGAGGATTAAGAAGAGACAGGGGAGGGCTCAAGTGGATTTTTTCCCCCAAGAATTAGTAGAGTGAGGTGTGAATTTCTGGTCTTTAAAGGCTTTAATTGGCAGTTAGGGCTTTTCATGGCTCAACTTTAGGTATTAAAAAAAGAATTCGACCAGATAACTCCTGACGTTCCTAAGAATCGCATCAATAGGAAGATGTATTTGGTTATGAAAATTAATTCAAAATGTAATGTTGACAATAAAATGTGGGTATTTTTTCCCCAAGAAAATTTTTGTTTAAAATGGGTACTCTAGGTCAGTAATTCTGCTTCCGTGCCCCCATCCTGTGCGGATACATGATTTTGGGACTGGAATACACAGTGTTCCCTGGTTAGGATGGTTCCTGGATTCTTTGTCCACCAGAGTCAAAGAATGAATCCTCGGACTGAAGATGGTATAGCAAACATGGAGATTTATTGAAGAACAAGTACAAACTCCCAACTGGGGAGGGGGAAAGAGTCCCACCAACTTCCTGTTTCCAAGGTTTATAAAGGCTGCAAGTCCCTGTGTCCTGACATCCCTTCTGATTGGTCAATATTCTCTTTTGAATTGGTTACTATAGTCAATCCTGAGGCCCTCCTCCCTCATTGTCCTCCTGTTCCTTCTGGGCTTTCTTCTTCCTTTATTTTGCAAATATAGACCTTTTGGCTACTCCCAGTTCCTTTCTCTTATAAGGATTTGGCTCCCTTGTGTTATGGAAATGTCCCTTCTCCCAACTCTCTTGTCTTATGGAAATGTAACTTCTCCTAGTCTGTAGCCCTGTGTTTTTTTCCATGAACCCCCAATTCTAAAAATTCCCTAAACCTGCCTATATTCTCCTAAAATTCTATTTCAATTCCATAGCAAACATTGCTAACTAGTTAATCCCAGTGCTCTTTCTGACTAGACTGGACCACACCTCAGAGACAAAGTTCTAGGCAACCAGAACTGTCAACCACATTGGCGTAACAGCATATTTGTTTGTTACCCTTGCAAAGCAAAGGAAGGCATGTCTAATACAGATAAGCCTCATTACCTGAAGATAAGCTATTTTGGAAAAAGCCCACCTAAAGCGAACCACTTAAAACAGGAACTAGTATTTTGAAATGGAAAAAATAAGAGAGGAATAGAGCCTTACCTTGAAAAAATGGAATTAAATATTCACTCATTCATTTCATTCCACAAATATTTACTGAATATTTCAGCCCTGAGGATACAGGCCTCAAAGAGCACCCATTCTGTTGGGAGAGGCAATTGTAACACAAATAGACAAACAACTATTAAATATCAGGTAGTGGTAGGTTCCACAAAGAAAATCAAGTAGAATAAAGTGATGGGAGCTGCTAATTTAGGGCGTGTAGGCAGGAAAGTTTTCCCAGAGGGAGCATATGTGAGCAGACCTGGGGTGATGTTCCCAGCAACAGTCCTAGGATGGATCAACAGCAACAGCAGGGAGACCTGTGTGGCTGGAAATAAGTTCCGAGTTGTCTCTAGGGCCAGAACACATAGGACCTGGTAGATCATGGTAAATAGTAAGGACATTATAAAAATGTTCTTTTTAAAAAAATGTTCTTAATTTATATTATGGGTATAATTATAATGAGTTAATTCTTAGATATAATAAAAAATAAATCATGCTCATTGCAAGGGATATATGTATAATTTTTCTGAAAAAAATTTAGCTAAAAATGATAATTTTCATCTTACATTGGCTACTCGCTGCATAATAATAAAAAGGTAACATTTAAAAATTAAGGGCTTCAGCCCTGGCTGGTGTGCTCAGTGGTTAGGGTGTTTGCCCATGCATCAAAGGATCTCAGATTTGATTCCCCATCAAGGGCACGTGAAGGGGAATATGACAGTTGAGGGCTAGCAATCTGAATCTGTGCCAGTAACCAGTATTCTAATGCACATTCTTGTTAGCCTATAATTAAGTCGCAGCCCCTTCCTTAGGCAATAATCTGTTTTCCTAAATACTCCCAGTTTACAAGGGCCATAAACCAAGAATTTAACAGCTTAGCCAGCGGGGTGGTCACTGACAGCACCCAGGCCAGGCCTTTGGGTGTATTCTCACTTCCCCCATCCCAAACCACAGAGGGACTGCAAAGCCCACAAAAAGTCTGGAAGCCTGGTCTATATTTGGGGAGACAGAGAAACCAAGGGGTAAGTGGGAGAGGCCCTCTGCATTTGGTACTCAGGCTTTGGAAGTGGACTCCCCTGAGTCACCGTACTGGTACATCTGCAAATAAAGGGTTCTTCCTGAATCTTCTGAGTACCCGTTGTGTCTTTCCCGGTCGCCTGGTAAATTCTGGAACACATGTACCTGGGTTGCAGGTTGATCCCCAGCCCAGTCGGGGTGTGTGCATGAGGAACCAATAGATGTGTCTTCCTCACATGGATGTTTCTCTCTCTTTCTCTCTCTCTCTCTCTGTCCCTCCATTCCTCCCCTCCCCCTGCCCCTTTCCTTTCTTTTTCTCTCCCTAAAAATCCATAGAAAAAAAATATCCTCAGGTGAGGATTAACAACAAATGAAATTAAGGGCTTCATAAATTTTTCCAAGGTTCACTTTGAATCTTTTGATATTTAATTCATTCCCTTTACCAGTAGAAGTGACATATCACTATCCTTGTCAGTTTTTTATTCTTTGTTTGTTATCACCAAAACCTTACTTGTCACTTGTTTTGAATGTGATTCAAGCTGGTCTCCAATATCACTCCCATTGACTTCATGAAATCCTGAGTCTTTTGCAAAAATTAAAATTTCACTCAATTTATATTGCATCTGCATTTTATTGTCAGATGTATCAGAGAGGTTGTCAGACAAAAGTGGATTTGCTACTCGCTAGCATTAGGGAAGGATGCATGATTGGAGACTAATATCATAACCAGTCCTCCATCAAACTTTGCTTCCCTGGGCATCATTGAGTCTTCAGGAGCTCAATATTGACCACTTCAATAACGAGGACTATCTAGTTATAGAGTCAGGTATTGGAACTAGTGAGGGAAAGGATTGGAGGGCAGAATTGGGGATAGTTTTCTTTATGGAAAATTATATTTCTAGGCAACAGTTCTCTCTTTCTACAGGGAAGCCTGCTCTTTCCCAAGGGTCCTGGCAGGAAGGTACAAGTCACTGTGTCCATGCCAGTAGAGAAGGCCTCTGTTGACTTCCTGGCATTGTAAAGATTCTGGCTCCTTGCCACAGCGTCTTGTAGAAAGTGATTTCTCAGAATTGAATGTTCCTCCAGGGATGTGTGAGTATTTTAAATCAAAGAGTTGTAAAGTGAGCACAAAGCCATTCTGGGTAGAGCTCATTTTATTTTAAGAACAGCCCATCTACATTAAGTAAATTTTTTATTTTTATTGTTATTTATGTAAATACTAAACGATTATGGGAAATAGAAAATATCATCTGTAAGCGTATTAGCCAAGCACAGCAGTTTGTTCATCCAGTTTCCAACTTTATGTTTATATCTTCTTATCTATATATATCTATAAGTATAAAAGCCTAATATGCAAATTATCCCCTTGGGAGTTCAACTGGGAGACCGAGTTCAATTGCTCATTATGATGTGCTCTGACCACTAGGGGGCAGAATGAAGGAAGGCCCCAGCCAGCAGCTGGCAGCTGGGGAAGGGAGGCCCTGGCCAGCAGCCAGAAGGCCCCAATCAGCCCTTGATTGCCAGCCGGGCTTAGGAACCCTATTTGTGCCAGAATTTTGTGCACCAGGCCTCTAGTTTATTATTATGACAATAAAAGTGATGATAATAACATTTATTGACCTTTTGTTGTTGTTGCTTTTAGTCATGTCATTTACTCTTCGTTAGAATCCATAGCATAGGTTATTATGCTTAACAGAAGAGAAAACTTGGGCATGGAGTGGTTATCAGAGTTCAAACTACTAGAAAGTGGTGGGTCTTAAACCCTGGCAACTCTATAAATTTCCTTCTTGACCACTACATTATTGATTTAGATTTTGCATAAGACAATTCAATACATTAGAATAAAAATGTTTTCCATTACAATAAAGAGACTATTCGTATTAAATCTGAAATTTAGTTTGGTTTTAGGAGCACTAATAAAGTAAAGCATTGTAACATTTGACATGTAAATGACTTAGCCTTGTTTAAATCTATTACTTTCATTTTCCCTTAATTCTACTTATAATTTCAAAATAGGGTTATATGTAATATATACTGATTATGTATTATATATTTGCACACATATATACATACATGCACAATTACTCTAAAACAGTATGACAACAGGACTGTGTCTGTCTTATTCGTAGCTGTCAACTAGTGACAAGCATATGGCATCATCTTTTCATTCATTTGTTCAATGAATAAGTATAACAGTTAATCTGTTTTTCATTTTTTCTCTAATTACTTAGGAACTCCTTTCTCAAAATTCCCAGTTCAACATAATGTTAACATATTTAACAAAATGTTTGGTCTTCAATGAGTTTGAGAAATATTGATTAAAAAACAACAAAATACATTTCTTTGTTGCCTAATGTGCAATACGAATTTATAAGATACACTAGGGGCCTGGTGCACGAAATTTGTGCACGGGTAGGTGAGGGAGGGGGAGGGCAGGTGGAGAGTTCCCTCAGCCCAACCTGCAACCTCCCCAATTCGGGAGCCCTCAGGAGATGTGCTACTGATGGCTTGGGTCCACTTCATGTGGTTCTCTGCTCTCTGCCAGGCCTGTCCGCTCCACACTATGAGGATGGGCAAGCAGGCCCTGCTGGGTGCTGCCTGCAGGCCGATTGCCTGCTCCCTGGTCACCCCATTTGCCTGCTCTGTGATGGATGCAGCCACCACCCAGCAGTCCATGCTGGGTGCTGCCTGTGAGTTCCCATTGCTTCCTCCATGGTCGCCCTGCTTGCCTGTTCCCCAATTGCCGCTGCCATCACCCAGCAGGCCCTGCTGTGTGCTGCCTGCGGCATGCTTGTCTGCTAGGGAGTCACCACAGTGACCTCCCAGAGATTCCTTGTTCCCCCATGGCGGTGCAGCAGCCCTTGCTGGGTGCTGCCTGAAGTCCGATTGCCTGCTCTCTGGTCACCCTGCTTCCCTGTCCCCCCATCGCCCAGCAGGCCCTGCTGGGTGCTGCCTGTGGGTCCCCATTGCTTTCTCTCCCATCACTTGCTTAGCGCCCTGTGCTGGCTGATGGGACACAGAGGCCCACTAAGCCACCTCTCTGGCTGCTGGAAGGCGCTTTTAGCACCGGCCACCCAGGCTGATCAGACCCAGAAGCAGCTGCATGCTAAGGCCAAGGCAGGGCGGGTACTTAGCACCCTGTGCTGGCCGATGGGACACGCCTCTCTGGGCGCAGGAAGGTGTTTTTAGTACCGGCCACCCAGGCTGATCAGACCCAGGAGCCGGGGCATGCAGAGCGCTAAGTACATGCCCCCAAGATTGGTCTCTTCCCAGGCTCCAGCCACAGGGGCTGGGGCTTGCCTGGCAGGCTCCCGGCCCTGCAAGCCCCGCCACCTGGAAACGCCTGTGGGGGTAAGCACACACGGAGGCCAAGCCTCCTCGTGTGCTTGCCCCGGCGATGGGTCTATTCCCAGGCCCCAGCCGCAGGGGCGGGGGCTTGCCTGGCCGGCTCCCAGATTTACAAGCGACCGCCACTGCAATCTGTCTATTTCCAGGCCACAACCTTGGGGCCTGCTTGCTCCTCCTGCCCTGTTCCTCCCGCCCATCTGCCCTGTTGGACCCCAGTGAGGTGGGCCTCCACCATATTAGCTAGGCTAATTTGCATATAGTCGCTTTGATTGGCTGGTGGGCATGGCATACCCGTCCCGAAAAGACGGTTAATTTTAATATTACGCTTTTATTAGTTTATATTCTTTCACAAAGTTATTTCTGACCATGTAACTCTTTTTTCCTTTTCTTTTCTTGGATCATCTGGGAGACTAGAATTTTTACTGAAGACACTTTGAGAAATACTGGTCTAGAACTTAATTCTTCCAGAATTCCAATATTGGTTTCTCTGCTTCTCTTTTTGAATTCATCTTGAACTGCTGTTTAGTTATACAGGGTCTTTAAAATAGCCAGATGTTGTATGATTATTCATTCATCAGTTCTGTTCTGTTCCAAGTTGAATAGTTCAAATTATAAAAACAAAATAAAAGAAGGCCTTGGATACTGTAAAAATAATGTTTAAACCTGATTTAATATGAAAACAAATAATGTTAGAAGAGCTTATGAAGAAATAAAATTAAATGGTTGATTATTTTTTGCATACTGCCAAATAACTGTTTTCTTGGGACATTTTTTTAAAAAAAGGTAAGGAGCTATATTAACAAATTATTTTCATTGAATATGAATACTACCTAAACTCTACTTTTGTTTTATACCAGCCATGAGCTGCTGAGAATTCTTATTTCTTTTCTATGGACATTATTGAATACCACATTTATTATTTTATTTTATTTTTTAATATATTTGTCTTGATTTCAGAGAGGGTGAGAGGGAGAGAGAAACATGATGTGAGAGAATTATTGATTAGCTCCCTCCTGCATCCCCTAACTGGAGAGGGAGCCTGCAACCCAGGCGTGTGTCCTGACCGGGAAGCAAACCGAGACCTCCTGGTTCATAGGTTGAGGCTAAACCACTGAGCTACATTGGCCAAGCTATTATTTTATTTTTTATTGATTAATGAGAGAGAGAGCGAGAGAGAGATTTGTTGTTCTACTTATTCATTGCTTGCTTCCTGTATGTGCCCTGATCAGAGATCAAATCTGAAACCTTGGCATATGGGGATGATACTCTAACCAGCTGAGCTCCCTGGCAGGCCAGGGCTGCATTTGTTTTTACGTAGTTGTTATTTCATGTTATAGTCAAAAGGCCCACACTATTTTATATACTTGTCTAAGTCCTGTTTCAAAGTTGAAAGTCGTTTTCCATTCCAGATGGGCCACTGGAAATGCTTAAATGAGAAAAGTATGATCTCTCTCTGCATTAGGGCATTTGGAATCAGTACCATAGACAATGAGTAAAAAGAATTTCTGAAAACTGGCTACCTTTGAATCTTTAAAGCCAAAAAAACTGAATATAGACTGATCTTTTATCAGCTTTAAGAAAATAGAAAGAATAGACATCGGTTATGGCTAAATAATGAACACACATACATTCTTGAACCTAGCTCAGAGGAGGCTGGCGGCTGTCTATAGTATTTTTAATCATTCAGGGGATGAATATTTCTACACTTAGTTAATAGAGTTCAGCACCATTTAGGTTTTTAGTCAGATGCTTTTTAAAAGATTCCAAGAGAGAAAAGTAAAATTGCAAAAGACCTTAAATTAAACCTGCTTTTTTTTGAAAACTCAGTTTTGAAAGTATAAGTTTAAACAACTGAGGACATGACTCATACAAAAGTAGGCGCACATCAAAGATCTACTCGTGTATTAATGAGAGAACCTGTAATATGGTGATGCCCTTGGTTCCAGGAGCATTTTGAGGATCTGAATTTTTACCAGTATTTGGAAAGAACGTTAGTATCAGATTGGTAGGTTAGATGCAAAATTGATTAATGTTGTACATGGCAATAAAACCATACCACCGAGGCTCTTTTCCTCCCTACAGATTGGGAAAAAAATGCAAGTGGACACATAACTCCCCAGTGTTTGGGATCTAACCAACCGTGAATAGCAAAGTCAAACACAAGTACATTTCCTCAGAGAATAAAGGGGTCCTTGGGGTAGGCCCCTGAAACAATGTCTCAGTGTGATACTGAAAATTCATGCTTTCGCCCTTATTACCAAGTTTGGGGTAATTTTCTAAGTCTCCGAAAGTAAAAATTTGATAGTATTTGTTACTGTTATAAATGAAAACTCATCTGCCTATACAGTTGGGACTAAAACCCACCATCTCAGCTGCTTCTGGGAGTGGAGAGTTTAAAAACTGGGGGAAGGGGTCTTCCTAATTCAAAATTAGCGTCTTTCACAGTTGACTTGTTCATTCCCTATCAAGGTCAAGCTGGCAGGAGAAATGAACAAAGGAAAGAGGACAGGACAAACATCCCCAGGGGGAAGCCAGTGGCAGCTCCCAGCCTTCCTTTCACTCAACCGGGCTGCCTTTGTTGAAAGGGGATAGCTTTTGTGGATGCTATTTTTCATCTTTTGTAAAGGTGCTTGGGAGCGGAGCTCCGAGGGCTGCTCTGGGCGTGGGAAGCCCCACCTCTTGCGCGGTCCCTCTCAGTCACCCGCTAATGCCTGGAATAAATTCTCCACTCGCCCTTCGTGGGCTCATCCACAGCTCCGTCCTCCGGGGCTCGGTGCTTCCTCTCAGGGACTGAAATAACAGGGTGCAGACAGATCGGGTGTGATGCCGGGAGCCCTCCTTCTTTTTCCTGGGCAAGACATATAAAACAACACACACACACACACACACACACACACACTAATAGTAAAACAAAAACAGCAGCCATCTCCCCTCCTCCTTCTCGTCCCCTCCCCCTGCTCGTTCCCTCGCGGCTCTTTCTGAACGATGGATGAATCTCCGCGAGCTTCCATCTCTACAGGGGGTAGCTCTGTAAAACTGGTGAGAGCCGTCTGCCAGGAGGCAAGTCCCCCGCGGGTCTCGGCACTGGGCAGAAAGAGTTGGGCTTTCCGAGTGCCAGCTCCGGGGGTGGCTGGCACCGAGAGGCTTGGATTGAACGCGGCGCAGGGCCGACGCGGTGGGGTCGCGCTCTAACCCTCCAGGTGCTGCCTGCGGGGGCCCGGGGGCCCGGCGTCCCGCTCCGCCGCGCACCCCGCCCGCCCCACCCAGCGCTGTGCCCGCAGCCTCGGGGGCTGCCGGGCTTTGTGGTTCGCAGTGAGGCCGGGCCCCTGCTGGGGGTGTCGTTACGAGCATGTGCAGACAGCAGCCCAAGGTAGAGCTGGAGTGCCGGGCGAGCCCTGAGATCTGCCTTGCAATGCCATGTTTGTGTATGTGCTCTAACTCCCGGAGAGCGACCAGGGAGGTGGCTCCCCCGCTGGACTTGGCTGATGTTTTCTTGTTTCTGTTTCAGCCTTCAGGATAATTCCTTCAGCAGCTCCGCTGTAACAGAGTAAGTGATTCCCTTCCTAAAACAAGACTTGCATGCCTTTCTCTGGAAGCAACTATCAGGAACCTACCCTCTACTGTCCCCAGTCATTCTTCGTATTACATACATTGTTTCCTATAAACTGGGGCTGGAAAGACCAGGGGACTTGCTGACTGATGGGGCCCAGGAATCTTTTTACAGGTTGAAATCAGCGTTTTAGCAGCTGTGGGAGAGAGATTAAAACAAGCTGATGCTTGCTGGAGCTCAATGCACCAAGATATGTGTTCTTGGAGCGCAGATAAAAAAATCTATTTGACATGTCATAAAGGAAGCTGTGTTGTATTTTGCCAATATAGGTGTCGGTTTTCATGGAATACACTGTATATATTTACAGCAAATAGAAGACGGATATACAATGACTTGAGTTGAATTCCAGCATGTGATAAACAGGCTACACTTATTCTAACCCTCTCCTGTCTGCAGATTCTTAAGACACAGTAAACTTTTCTTGTGTGCCCTTCATCATTTTTGTCTACTGACCTCAAAGATGTGTCTATAGGAGTGAAGAGTCATTTTGTCCTATGGTTAGAGTGTTCATTGGGAGGGCTAAAACCATTTAAATGTGGAATGAAGGAGTGTAATATTTTACTCAAGGCCAGCAGGCACAGTATTTTTTTTAATTAAATATTTATAGTCCATGATGTAAATTTTTGTCAAATCTTCCTGAATGTTTTCCTAATACTGTACATATATGTTAAGAATTGAGAGCATATTGTGCTCACACCACATGCAATTTACATGTAATTTACATGTATACATATATGTAAGGAATATTTATTCTTTAACAATTTTTATCTAGGCTAACTCATGGTTTCTTCTGGGACTTTTTGGTAGGAGTCACTGTCACAGCTTTTTAGGAAAAAGGGGTGTATGAGGTGTTATACTCAACTACAAGAAAATGCTACAAGTTTAATAGAGAAAGCCCACTAACTTGGGAGCTGTTTGCTAAAGTTTCTTAACAGGCAAAAAAAAAAAAAAATGTGGGAGTAGATAGTTTGTGAGTATCAAGTCTTACTACTGTGATAACTTGGTGATGGAAAATAAGGTTCTACAGGACTTCTGAGGCCCTTATTTCTCTCATTCTTTTGTTTCTCTGGAATTGCTCCTCTCTTAGTGTGGCGCTTTAGGTTCCCATAAGTGGAGTTATTTTTAAAAACACACCTCTCCCCGGGTTGGCTTTATTTAGAAGATACAATATAATATACCCGTAGTGACTTACAACCTGTTAATGAGATTGCCTGGTAATCCTGCGCGACTTTGCACTTCCTAAAAGCCTGGAATTGGGGGAAGATGCCTGCCCAAGTCTGCCGGCCGGTGCTGAGGTGGGGACTTCCTGGTTCAGGTGCACAGGTGCTGCTCTCCTCCCTCTGCTGTGTTTACAAGCACCAGGTGCTTTCTGGGCCTGAGTCTCCCAAGCCCTGTGTGGCCACATCCCCAGAGTCAGCCACAGGCCTAACAGCTTCAAAATGGAGACACTCGGTTCTAAATTTCACATGAACAATTGTGTGAGTGTGTGTAAAGGTTTTATAGTTAAATGCTGGGGAAAGTCTGGTACCTTGTCTTTGGCCACTCCCCAAGGAATTCTGATTGCATAAGTTTCTGTTGTTGTTTTCAGAGAAGGAATACTGGTGTATTTAAAAAAAAAAAACATTGAGTGACAATTGTAATGCCATCTGGCTGATCTAAAAATCTAAGGAGCATATTTAAAACATACCAAAGGCTTCATAGGTGCAACACAGCATGACCTAGGGTCGTTTAAAACTAGTGGTTGTTTAATATAATGTTTCCTCCTCCCCTCAGTAGTACAAACCATTTTCCTTGGTTCTTTTGACAAGACCCCAAAGCCAGCAAGGCCAGGATGCACTGTCCTGAGACACAGACATAGCGGGTGCTCAGTAAATGTTGGGGTATGGTCTTGGCATCCATAGAGGAGGTGCTTGCCTTTCTTTTATTTTATTTTATAATTTAAAAAAATTTTATTGTCTAAAGTTTTACGTATGTCTCCTTTTTCCCCAATTGACACCTCCCCCCACACCCCCCTCCCTGCCTCCCGCCAGCCATTCCCACCCCCGGGTGCAGGCCTTTCTCATACGTTGTTTTAGATACAAGACAAATTCTTCTTTCTCCTGTCCCCAAGCCACTCCTGCTTCTTCTTACCCACACTCATTTATTTTCTTTAGTGCCTGAAATTCCACCTACAGATGATGTCTTTTGGTTTAAGGCCTCTGGTGATGACACTTATTAAAATGGAAATTAAAAAGTCTGTGCCCCTGGGAGGTAGTTTCAAGTTGTCATTATTACTTGAATATAAATTATGTTATCAGATAGTCTAACCTACTAGGGTTCTTCTTGGCCAGTTTGTGTGGGGTAGGGGGTGATAAGAGTCAAGGGAAGGGGAATTGGGAGGGACTCAAAGACAGATTTTAGTCTCTTCTCAGCTTTTCCCAGGCCTGGCCTTGTCTGTGCAGCTGTGGACCAGGTCACTTTCTTTTTCTACCCAATCTTCCAAGATCAGAATGACCTTGGCCTTCCCTTGGTATCTGCAGTGCTCTTTCATCTGTTATTTTTCCATGGTCATTTCCTAGGCTTCCTGGCAGACCTGCTATTTGAAATGAAGCCTGGCCAGCAATGAATTCTGATTTAGTTATCAATGAATTAGTTATCATCTAAAACAATGCTTATCTAAACCAAATAATAATCCATATCAACTGTGGGAGCGGGCTGGAGCTTGTGAAAAATCCAACTTCCCAGGATTTATCCCAAGGTGGAAACCTAGAATGGGTGATTGTGTTGGAGTCAGCTCAGCGCTGGTCTGGGATTGTAAACTGTTAGGTCTTTGTTAACTTTTTAGAAGCAGACTAGTTAGGGAGAGGGAAGGGCAATCTGGTTTTAAAATACACATTCCTGGGTCCCACCCTCAGAGAGTTGATCTGAGGGGGGTGTGGGGTTGGTGTGAGGGTGAGAACAGAGTCTGCTCTTTCAACCAGGCACTCCAGGTGGTGCTAATGCAAGTGGTGCTGGGGACACACTGAGAAATCTCACAGGAGTTCAGGCTGTACCTCTGCAACTTTGCCTTCAGGTACATGGTACTTCCAGGTGAGTGACAGTCCCCTTCCTGGCATGACTACGTTTTATCTAATAGCCAACCTGAGGCCTCTCTTCTTATTTACCACCTCAAACAAGAGAACCTTTTAGGGGGCACTTCTTTCACCACCATTATTCTAGGTAACAAGTTGTTCTCCCTCTCTTGTAAGACTCTGGGAATGTAGACTGAATAGAGGATTTGGTGGGCTCAGAGGGGTGGAGCAGTCACTGCTGTCCACGCTGGAACCCTGGTCAATTCCTTAGCCTCTTGTGTGAAGGTAATTTTTATTGCACAGCATTGTGAGGCTTCATTGAGATAATGTAAAAGGGAAAGTGAGCTGCAAAGAACCATATGCTTTTTCTTGTTTGAGGTTGTTAAAGGGAGTAAAAGTCTGAACAGAGAAAAAAGTAACAACCCTGGGCATTTCACAGAGAAATAATTGAAAGGACAAATTATCCACATACTGTCTAGGCAACCACAAATCAAGAACTCTGGGACTTAAAAATCTAGTTGATGTCTCAAAGGAAGTCATCATTTAATAGAAGTGCTGCTCACTTTTTATTTTTTTTTACTACAAAAAACAGTAAGAAAAACATTTTATATTGCAATCCAGCACCCACATATATACAAGATTTTTTCAAACAAGTTTCGTGAAAAAAAATTTAGCTCTTACTATAATGACATTTTCTATTCTGTTTCTCTAACAATAACAGCAAACTACTGGTAGCTGCTATGCAATTTTAAGACATACTAACTTACAACTTGCAGTTTTAAAAACATTATACAGGGAGATACCTAGTTGTGAATATTAAAGAAGGAGGTCATTAAAGAGATTGATCTTTAATTTCCTGTATTGGGCTCTAATGTAAAAGACCAGTTAGGCACTTGGTCAGTATTAACTTTCTTCCAGGAGTGGGGATATCTGGATATGACTTCCCACCATAGAACCCAGTTTTATAATTGGGTTAGTATTGTACATTGCAGTGGCTGCTGGGCAAGGAATCAGTAGAATAATCAGAAAGGAGATGTTAGTTAAGTAGAACTTGACAGTCTCCATCAAAGCAAATGAAAACCCAGCAACTACAAGAGTTTGTGTATGTGTGCCACGTAAGCCAGTAGGGAGATCTGTTGCATTGCTGTGAGCAAAGAATTGTGTTTTCTTGAGTGGCAACTGAAGTGGTTCAGTAGGCCTTAGAATGGGATCAGCTAATTAGGTCTGGCCTCATATCTCAGAAAGCATCTGCAACTTTGGATGTGCTGGTGCTGAGTTTCCATTTTTAACTAATTGTACTTTGAGAAGAAAGGTTAACACATCTGATGGGGGGGTGGGGTAGGGGGAAATAAGTTCTTGCCAAATTCCCAAACAATAGGTATTGTTGAGCTCTAGGGTTGAATCTCTGGTTGAACCCTAATTCTTTGGAAGCAACAATTCTAGATTTCTGTTCTTCATTGATTTTTCTACTTAGCTAGGTAATTTTTATTGGGAAACATTTTTTGTTCGCATTACAGAGCTTAGATGATGGAGAACAAGGCAATACTTAGGAATTTAACTGTTGTTTTCCATGAGATGGACAGAGTGGGTTATTGACAATCAAACATAAGAGAAAGCAGGGACATTTAGTTCATTTAATTAAGAAGAGCATTTTGTTAAAGCAACTGCCTTTTTTTTTTAACTGCCGGTAGGAGCAAAATATTTCAGCAGGTAGAGAGGGTTGAGTCTGTAGGTGGCCTTCGTTTAATTCTGTACAAAACCATAATTTAAAAGGGGTAATAAGAGAAGAAGATGACACTTTAGCAATGTGTTCTAAGAGTAAAATTATAAACGATTGCTGGTAAAGAATCTTTAAAAATTTTAAATGATTTTATATAGTATAAACACCATATTATGGTTATATTTATGTGCGTAGGGATATTTTTGCCTACTCACTACATAATGAATCTCTCAATCAGGGCCCAAGTCTTTTTCAACTTTGTGTCCTTCAGAAGTAGTGCTACTCAAAGTGTGGCTTCCAAATTGTTTGTAACTTGTAACTTGTCTGATTCAAGAACAGTAGGGAGATAGGGAGTAAGCATTTAATAATGTTTATAGGAATTTGACATTCCTGTGACATTTTTACAAAAGTATCTATCCACAGTGGATTGGAAGTAGAAAAAAAAAACCGGTCAATCCTGAATTCTAGAGTTTGAGAAGCACAGGTCCAATGCATAATGTAGTACCTGGAAGTCAATAAATGCTCAACAACATGCTTGCTAAGTTATTTCAAGGACCAGAGTAGCTGAGAGGCCAATGTCAGTGACTGGATTCAAGCACACATTGAGTGTCTTCTCTGGGGTAGCACTGTCAGCACTGTGGCAGCCTATCTAGAAAGAGAAATTATGGTTATTTCTTCTCACAGAATTAAAGAGATGTCAGAGGTACAAAAGAACTATACAGCAGCATGAGGCAAGATATAGTTGGTTACCAAAACCTCGTAATGAAGAGTAAACATTTACATATTAAGGTTAAAGTAGGAATGTGGTATGTGAATGAACTTGGCTCAGAAGGTTCAGAGTTCATGAGACTTGACTTGGGCAGTGAAGGATGAGTAGGAGTTGACGATGGAAAAAGCTTTTCAGGCTGGCGTGTGATGGAGTGAGGTGGGGTGGGAATGGCTGAGAACAGGAACAAAGCTTCCCTGCTACACTAGTGACAGAGAATGGGTCTACTCCAGATTCCCTTGGGCAGTGTGGAACACTGTAGATTTTTCAATATGGAATAGCCAATACTTTTTCACAAGGTTTTTACAGAAGTTTTATAAAAAGGGAGCATTGTAGATGTGTTTTGGGACTGGCTTAATCAGAGGAAAGGCAAAAAGGCATGTAGTGGAGTCTCTTTCAAGCCATCAGTCTTAATGTCAGGTGTCCTCTCAAGAGCTATGAACCCTTAAGTCCTTGCTAAGATCTTGTTAGCTTAGGTGAAGCAGAACAGTAGTGGGCGGAGAGGGGGTGGGGTGGGGTGGGGAAGAGCTTCCCTCTGGTTCTGAGCTTTTAAGCTCACATGAAATGACATATTTAATATTCCCTGGTAGATATGTTGGGAATCTGAGCTGTTTGGGAGAGACAGCTGAGGATTATTCTATTTTTTAGTTTACCGCTAATCTTAAGATAGTTCTAGGCTATTGCTGCTTCTACTGCAGCAGTCAGGTGGATCTGATGTGGTTTTTTCTTCTCCCAGGTGTGAGGAAGACACAGTCTCTCTACATGAAGACCAGACTGATTGCTCCAGTCTCAGGTATGACCCACCATTGCTTAGTTCTTAATTAGGAAGGACAGAAACCATCTGGGTCTGGTGTCTATAGTCTCTTCTTTGAATTCTAATAATTTGTTTTTGTGTCTTCCTTCTAATAAATTATTAGCTTTTGAAGGAAGTTTAATTGTATCCACTTTTGAATACCCCTACCTTAGTATCCAAGACAGTGCCTTTTACATAGAGAACTAGAGGCCAAGTGCACAAAAATTTGTGCATTTGGGGGGGTCCCTCAGCCCAGCTTGTGCCCTCTTGCAATCTGGGACCCCTCAGGGGATGTCCACCTGCTGGCTGAGGCCCTCTCCCCCGGGGATTGGACCTAAGCTGGCAGTCAGACATCTCTCTGGCAGCTTGGGAGCCCTTGAGGGATGTCCACTTGCCAGCAGGGAGCAGGCCTAAGATGCAGTCGGACATCCTTAGTGCTGCTGAGGAGGTGGGAGAAGCTCCCACCACTACCAGTGTGCTGGCAGCCATCAGCCTGGTTTGTGGCTGAGCAGACCAGGGAGCGCATTGACCACCAGGGGGAAGCTCCTGCATTGAGCATCTACCCCCTGGTGGTCAGTGTATGTCATAGTGACCAGTCATTCCCAGTTGTTCTGGTATTAGGGTCAATTTGCATATTACTCTTTTATTATATAGGACTAGAGGCTTGGTGCACAAAAATCTGTACACTGAGGGGCGGGGGAGGGTCCCTCAGCCTAGCCTGTGCCTGTTCACAGTCTGGGCTCCCCAGAGGATCAGGCCTAAGCTGGCAGACATCCCTCTGGCAACCTGGGAGCCCTTGGGGGATGTCCACTTGCCAGCGGGGAATAAGCCTAAGCTGCAGTTGGACATCCTTAACACTGCTGAGGAGGTGGGAGAGCCTCCCATCACCACCGCTGTACTGGCAGCTGTCAGCCTGGCTTGTGGCTGAGCAAAGCTCCCCCTGTGGGAGTACACTGACCACCAGGGGACAGCTCCTGCATTGAGCGACTGCCCCTGGTGGTCAGTGTGTGTCATAGTGACCAGTCATTCCTGGTCATTCTGCTGTTAGGGTCAATTTGCATATTACCCTTTTATTATATAAAATAGAGGCCTGGTGCACCGGTGGGGGCTGGCTGGTTTGTCCTGAACAATGTCCCGGATCAGGGTGGGGTTCCCGCTGGGGTGCCTTACCAGCCTGGGTGAGGGGCTGAGGGTCATTTTCAGACTGGCCACACCCCCTTCATGATCACAGATTCCCGCTGGAGTGCCTGGCCAGCCTGGGTGAGGGGCTGATGGCTGTTTGCAGGCTGGCCACACCCCCCAGCAACCCAAGCTCCCAGCCTCTCCTTTTTTTCTATTTTTCCCCTGAGATTTATTTATCTTATATAATTGAAACTTAGTAGTCTTGAGTGGAGCCAAGGGCTGGCCAGGGCCGGTGGGAAGCTTGACTTCCTCCATTGCCAGGGGCAGCCCAAGCCTCCTGCTTGCTCCAGCTCCATGGCTGCTGCCATCTTAGTTGGGTTAATTTACATACTTACTCCTGATTGGCTTGGTGTGGCTTGTGGGCGTGGCTTGAGTGTAGCAGAGGGATGGTTAATTTGCATGTTTCTCTTTTATTATATAGGATACTCAGTCAATGACTGTTGAATTCAACATTGATTCACTCATCTCAGTGTTCCTGTCATAAACTCTAAGTAGATTTATTCACCAAAGGTTTGTTGGGTATCTGGGTTACAGTGTTGGTTATCAAGGTGTTCATGGCCTAATGGCAAAACCATGAAAGTGGTAGAAGCACTTTCATATACATTTTATTATGTAATCTGAACAGCTGAAAGGAGGCAGATATTTTTCTTCTCATACTGTAGATGGAGAAACTGAGGCTCAGAGGGATAAAGCTCATCCAAGATAGCATAGCCACTATGAGGCAGAATTTGGACTTAGTCTGTCTGACTGTGAAGTCCACTTGAATAACATACATTTATTGAAGGCCTGTTTTGTGTTCCAGAAATCATTCAAGATATGGGATAGAAAAAGACAAATCATTCCCTGCTCCAGTCCATTGGAGGAGATAGGCAAGAATACAGAGATGCCACTTTAAGTCCTATTTTAACAGAGATAAACAGGATTCACTTAGAAAGACCAAATAGCCCAGAGAGGTTTCTGGGATTCCTGAAGAAAATGACAAATAGCACATTAATTTTTTTTTTGTGTGTGTGTGTGTGTGGGATATAAAACCAAGAAAAAGATGATGCCATCTAGCAGAGGAAGCAAGTTATCATAAAACCAACAGCGTATAGAGAAAATTGTTCAAGTTAAGGAACAACAAATACTTCATGATGGCAGGAATCGTTAGAACAGGGTGAGGAATGAGGAGGCCTGGAGTGATAAGAAATGAAGCTCCAGATATAAACAAAGGCCCAATTTCAAAGGGTTTGTGTACCTTATAAGGAGTTTGGAATTTATCCTGGAGGTATGGGAAGACTAAAAAGAGGCCTCAGTTTTTTTCTTTGCAAATTATCACTTAGAAGTCTTGTAACAATAGCTCCCATTTATTGGGTTATGGCCTTGAGCCAGCTTTTATGGTAGGCATTTCAGAGACTGTATTATCTCTGTAAGATAGAGGTGACATCCTTCTTATGGATGAGAGTCATCTAATAAGTGGGGAGGGGGGAGGGCGGAATCCTTAAGACTCTTGTTCTTTTTAGAACATCATGATCATTCTAAGTTATGAGTGATCCCATTAAGTAGTGGCATAAATGACATAACCTGTACTTTTCTGGTTTTGTTTTGTTTTGTTTTTGCATTGTGAGGAACCAGTAATAGGTTAGAAACATATTTCTAGCCCTGGCCAGTGTTTTTCAGTGGTTAGAGCATTGGGCCAAGAACCAAAGGATAGCAAGGTTCCATTCCTGGTTAAGGGCACATACCTGGTTGCAGGTTCGATCCCAGTAAGGGTGCGTGTAGGAGGCAACCAATCACTATGTCTATCTCACATCAATGTTTCTCTCTTCCCCTCTTTTCCTTCCTCCCTTCCTCCCTTCCACTCTCTCTAAAAATCAATGGGGAAATAATATACTGGAGTGTGAGGATTAATACAACAAAAACAAAACAA
The DNA here is from genome assembly GCA_004026665.1 of Murina feae. NCBI lineage: Eukaryota > Metazoa > Chordata > Mammalia > Chiroptera > Vespertilionidae > Murina > Murina feae. The sequence continues at coordinate 19,764 of PVJC01004170.1, read as the reverse complement.
AACAAAAAATAAATATATTTCTAAAGATGACTTTTGTATTTAGGCTTTATATTTGTGTAAGGAAAGAAAAAATGATCTTTGCTCCTCTTATCCACCTTCCTTGATTTTCAAGTCAGTGGGGAAAATGAGATTAATAAATTTTGGGCACCTTGAAAATCTAATAAAGGGGGAATATGCTAATTGACTGCCCGCCCTCAAAGATGGCTGTACCCACAGCCACAAGATGGTGGTGTCCAGTCCCTTCAGCCCTGCAGGGTGGCAGGTGCACCTGCCTCCTGAGTCCCCTAGTCCCCTTAGCCCCCTAGCCATCTAGGGCTGGCCTGAGGCACACAGGTAACCAGGGCCAGCTGAGGCTTGCACTGCCAGCTGTGGCAGCAGCAGAGGTGTGATGGGGCATTGCCTTCTCCTAATCTCTGGGTGGCCTCCTGCCCCGGGGGCTCCTGGACTGTGAGAGAGGGCAGGCCGGATTGAGGGGCCTCTAGTATGACATAAAAACAAAGTTCTGGTATTATTTTAGGAAGGTATCTATTAAAAGAGTCAATTTAGATTTGAAAAGTTATTTTTTTTCTTATTCTTGAGTGTTCCAGAACCCTTGAATGAGGAATGCTTGAGTTACCATAAAGGCAGCTGTCCTTCCTTTTGTTTCTCATCTAGGAGTGTAGAGTGTGAGATTAATATTTGTTTCCAGTGAGATGTCAGGGAGAAACACGTTTCACTTCTTCCTTTCTAGGGTCTTTGGCTGGTCTAATAATTAAAATGGCATGACATTAACAGGAGAAAAAATAAATTTTGTACATATGGGAATCCCAAAGATACGAGATTCTTTGGCAGTTAGGTGATTGAGGCTTATATACTAAGCTCAGCTAAGGAGAAGAGGATAGGTTTCAGGGGCCTCAAAGGGGAGGAAGACGATTCCCAAGAAGATGAGAAGAGTAGATCTTTAGTAAATGGATATGTGCTAGGCCATGCAGATAAGTCTGTAATAGAAAAGGTTATCTTTTGTATTAGCTTGCTCCTGGTACAGCCCCTCGATATAAGTTCTTGTAGGCAGTTGAGGGGAAGGTAAAAAGCTCTCCTGGAGTCTGTTGGGCCTTGATTGTCTTCAGTTTGAAATAATCAACATGCCAAAGTGGCATATGTTAGGGTCATGTATTTGCCTCAGAGAAAAATGCATTTCAAGTGAACTAGTGTAGTTCGAAATCATGTTTCGATACTGGTTTCCAAACCCATTAGTGACTTAAATTTTTTTTCTTTTTTTTTCAGTTATAAATGATCTTAAGGGAAAATATTAACTAGTCTCACTGGCGTTGACTTTTTCCCCCATCTACAGTCAAACCTGAATATCTGAATACCTCCCTTCTCAATTTGGTTTTCCACCAAGTTGTTCAAGTAAAAAATGTCTCAATTGCTGAACAAGCTTTGGGTTTCCAACTTACAACCCTTTCATGCTGATAGATCAGCATGATAAAAAGCATCTCTCAGGCCACAAAGAAAGGAGAGAATGCACTAGTATGAGTCAGTTTACTGCTAACATCTCAGGAAATTGTGCTGTGAATATTTTTGTTTCTTTGCTTTTGTTGCTAGTGAAATGGATGATTAGCAAAATTTTAAAACAAAGAGGCCATCAAGAGTGCTAATGGTGTGAAAGATACAATCACAGGCAATTAAGGGGTAGGCAAACTGTTTTTGATTCAGATAAATAAAAAGCAGTTAGCCAGCGATAGCAAAGAGGCCACATGACAACTTCCTAAAAGACACCCCTGGAATGAGTGCTGAAAGTGATTCCCTTAAGGCTCCTAGGGAGTGGTTCGATAAATTTAAGAAAAGAAGTGTTTGTGTGTTGATAGATTAAACAGTACATTAGATATGTACTGTATATAAAAGAGGTTAAAGTGGAATCATTTGGGTGTCTGGAATGAATTAATTCAATTTACATAATTTCTAATGGGAAAAAACGATTTGGTTTTCAAACAAATCGCTTCCCAAAACAGCCTTCCGGAATGAATTAAGTTAGAGTGTTACAGAATTTACCAGGTGATCAAAAAATACACAGGGAGTACTCGGAGATCCAGGACAAACCCATTTACTTTCAGTTGTACTAGGACAGGGACTCAGGCAGTCAGTTCTCAAATCCCTGAGTGAGTGAATATGGAGGAAGCTTTCCCTTCATGCCCTTCAATTTCTTTGTTGTCTGTTTCCTAACTACCAGGCTTTTATGGTGGCTTCCACTGCCTCTCCTGAGTCGGGTAAAATGTGGAAGTTAGTGTTAGGTCGCCGAAGGAGAAACACACGAGGCCAGCAGAGTGGTGAGGGATTACGAATTTATTCGGTCATCCGCACACTAGGTGGCTGAGCCTGGATGGCTCCAGCACCTAGTGAGGGGAGTCAGTGGCTTTTAAAGGACTTTTAGCGGGATTTTTCAGGACAGAGGCTTCTTTATGCATACTTGGAGGGGAAAGAATGGGATGTGGTCACCACAAGTGAAAAGTGGTGTTCAGCAAAGGAAATGTCCATAGTGAAATGACCTGAAAAGCCAGTTGGGGGGGGAGGGGGAAGGGTATCAACTTAATTGCTCAATCAAAGCTAACAGGTTGTATCTAAATCCCTGGTCTGGGTGGTGTCAGTGACCTCTCCTCCAGCCGAGCTGTTACATTCTTTGTTTATGGCCCCTTTGTAAATTGGGGGTAATTAGGAAAATAGGTCTTGCTAGATCAGATTGTTAAGAAAGGGGCACTGACTTCATTATAGGCTATCAGGAATGTACATTAGGTTACTAACACAGATTCAGATTGCTAGCCCTCCGCCCCCTCTCCCCCCCGCAATGTCTTATGTTTCCCATCAAGAGAACTTAGGTTCCAATGAAATATTGAAAAACGATTTCATTTGTTTGGTTCTCCTTCACCAGATAGCACTAAGCTTGTCCTGAGGCTTTAGTCTAACTGTTCACACGGTTTTAGTTCCACACCTTGCCCACCTGCATCCTGATCATGATCCAGACCTCCTACCCTGATATTTGCTCTGATCTTTTCCCAGAAGCTAACTCGAAAAAGTCAGCTTCCCAATACATTTAGTAAATTTAGTTCCTTTTATTTGTGGTTTGACATTTTGAGCAGTGGACATAGAAACCCTTCCTTTGCTGGTCTTGTCTCTTGGCTTTATGTGCCCTTGAGTCACAAGGAATTGCTTCCTAGCGAACACTGCCAAAATCTCTTACATAGGTGCTTGGGAAACACCACGTGGCCACTACTAATTTGGTACACAAATGGTTGCCAGTGTGTCCCAGATCCCCAAACTGGTTGACAATGCAGGGTATTAATGGACAGGCCAGGCTACTCCTCTTATGGAGTCCAAGGTTACTGTCCCAGGTTCTTTTTGCGAAGAGCAGGGGTTTTATATTGGACCAGAGCAAAGATACAATGCACACAAAGCAGTTAATGAGATGCTTGAATCACACAGGATTTATTTACCAAGTCCTAGCAGCTTCCAGGGCACAGGCAGGCCACCCGGCGATCCTCACGACAAGACACACAGCAGCACAGCAGGCTGGCCCATGAGATGAGGTGAGGTGCACCACGGTCTGGAGGTTCAGTCTCAGCACTCCCAGCCACCGGCTCGGCTCGGGCTTCACTCGGACAGAGTCTCAGTATCTGGCAGTCTCAGGAAGGGAGATGAGAGAGTCCACCGTGGAGGAGCAGTTGACTGCTCTGAGGCACCTGCTCAAAGGCTCTTCTTTTAAGCGCAATTCAGCAGGTTTCTTCAGTGTCTTATCGCGGATGCCTGATGTGGCTTCTGCCCTTCCATCTATCGCACACATTTGGGGCGTAATGGGGTACAGCCCTTTTTACTTTAACATTTCTGTTAGTAAAGTAGTTCACACATCCTAAAACTCAAAAAGTAATTTCACTACAAACCAAGCTCTATCTAATACATTTCATATACCTAGCTAACACACTCTTCAATAATTACTATAACCAAACTCTATCTAATACATTTCACACTCTTAACCAAACTCTCTCTAATACATTTCAGATGCCTAACTAACACACTCTTAAATAATTACTATAACCACACTCTATCTAATACATTTCATATGCCTAACTAACACACTCTTAAATAATTACTGTAACACAGTGGGTTAAGGGTGATGATATTGATCGTATAAAGATCTGCCCCATTTGGTTTATCCATGGTATTTGCTGAATTTTTAGGAAAATAAGAAAACAAAATGCACCTAGATTTACAAGGGATGTGATTTCAATTAAGAGTGTTATTATGTCACTGTTTTTGAGGAAATTGAAACGGGGGGATGATATTATATTAAATTTGATTGGTGGGTGAAAATTAAAAGTTCCACCCCAGCACTGAGTGTACAAAGGAAACACTAGCCCATTTGGTCTTCTCCAGTAATTCCAACGGATAGAAGCCAGGCAATGGGATCTTTGACTTTGCCTTGAAGATGTTACTCAGAGGCTTAACTGGGAAAAATTTGATCCTTGTCTTATATTTTAACTGGGTAGCATATATCCTATTAAAATAGACCTTTTAAATTTCTAAATGTGTCCAAAAGTTATAGGGAGATGGTTGTAGGCTTGTCAGTGAGGAGCAAGCATCATGCCTGAACCAAGGACATGTGCACGGGTAATGGGACACCTACCTGACACTCCAGGTCTAGGTGAATTAGCCCTTTGACACTTTATTTAGACACTTTATTAAAACTCTCTGAGTTTTAGAGTCTTAATCTAAAGTTGGGATGATATTATCTAACCTGAATACATTATTATTATAAGAGAAAAGTATTGAAGCAAAAGATTTAAAGAAATCACAATAGTATGTACAAAGTTAAAAAGTCTGTATTCATCAGCAAAGAGTAGAAGGGAATATGGAGTAATCTAAAGAGTGAAATTCACATTTTTAAAGCTTTATTCCTGTGAAACTGGCTAGGTGGACACAAAAATGTTGCTAGGTCCATATAAATAGGGCAGCAATGCGCATGGCCAGCCCATCTTTCCTGCAGCAATTTATTATTTCTTGTGGCACTTCCTAAACTGGGTCTTTCCTTTTTAGAGATGAAGACAATAAAGAAAATTACCCCGACGCCAGGGCTCTCCTAGAGGAGCCTGTGCCCTCTCGGGAGCCGCAGCATGTAGAGCAGACTGTGCTGGTGGACGGTGTGCTGCGACCCAGCATGGGCAACTTCAAGTCCAGGAAGCCCAAGTCCATCTTCAAAGCAGAGAACGGGAGGAGCCATGGAGAAAGTCAGGTAGTGTGTCTACTCCTCAGACCTTTGCCAGGATGGGCGCTTCTCTGGTGAGGGCACAATTCTGGCAAAGGGTTTTGAGTTCATTCTTTGGCAGGAGGTGATCAGCGTGACATGTTATTGCACATACCACCGGCCTTAAACACATGAGTGCTCTCGTTGGTTAATAGTGGAGTGTTCTGCGCAGGCTAATAATTTAGTGCCCATTCAAATGTACATTCTTAAATACTGGACTGTGACACTGACTTAGAGAAGCTGCCTTACTCTTTTGGGGAGAAGGGTAGAGGAGGATATCTTACTGTCGTTTTTTCTTCAGGTTATGTATTTCTTGTCCCAGACCTGGAGATTCTTCTCAACAAATCAAAACTCCCATGTTTACCTGGAGCTATTCTTAAGTTGCAGTTTAGCAGCCTTGAATAAACACTCAAGTGTGCATGTGGTGTCTGGTTCTTCAAGGTCAGTAAATATTTAAATGAATGACTGAAGCATCTTTCCAAATGGATTTGGGTAATACATTTTACATATATATACATATATATATACATATTATATATATATATATATATATATATATATATTCTAATAAAAGAGTAATATGCAAATTGCCCCTCACTCTGTTACATCCAAGCCACACCCACCAGCCAAAGCCACGCCCACCAGCCAATCAGAGGATCTGTATGCAAATTAACCCAGCCAAGATGGCAGCCGGCAGCCACGGAGCTAGAGCAAACAGGAGGCTTCCATTGCACCAGCGATGGAGGAAACTGCCTGCCTAGGCAAGCTGGACCTCTGCTCAAGGCAACAATGTTTTAATTATAGAAGCCACAGAGCTGAAGCAAACAGGAGGATTCATTGACTGCCTAGGCCTGGGCTCAAGGCAACAAAGTTTCAATTATAGAAGAAAATAAACCCCAGAAACCTGATTCCAGCCAGCCTTGCTGGGACGTTGGGTCAATGGGAGCTATGGGCAGCTTGAAAACAGCCCTCAGCCCCTCACCCAGGCTGGCCACACCCCTATGGGGTGAGGGTTCCCACTAGGGGGCTTGGCCAGCCTGCAAACAGAATCAGCCCCTCACCCAGGCTGGCCAGGTGTGCCAGCAGGTGGACGTCCCCCAAGGGGTCTCAGACTGGGAGAGGGCACAGGCTGGGCCGATTGACCCTTGCCCTGAGTGCAAAAATTTAGTGTGTGTAGAGGCCCAGTGCACAAAAATTTGTGCACTCAGCGGGGGGCCCTCAGCCCAGCCTGTGGCCTCTCCCAGTCTGGGATGCCTTGGGGGATGTCCACCTGCTGGCATGCCTAGCCAGCCTGAGTGAGGATCTGATGGCTGTTTCAGGCTTCCCACAGCCCCTTCAGGGTTCAGGTCCCTACTGGGGTGCCTGGCCAGCCTGGGTGAGGGGCAAAGGGCCATTTCAGGCTTCCCACAGCCCCTTCAGGGTTCAGGTCCCTACTGAGGTGCCTGGCTGGAAGCAGGTATCTGGGATTTATTTAACTTCTATAATTGAAACTTTGTTGCCTTGGTCCCCCGCTTGAAGCCTGGGTTGTCCCTGGCAACCCAAGGTCCCAGACCAGCAGGTATCTGGGGTTTTGTTTATCTTCTATAATTGAAACTTTATAGCCTTGAGTAGAGCTCAGGGCCCATAGGGCCCTGGCTTCCTCTATCGCCTGGGGCAACTCCAGCTCCATGGCTGCCGCCATCTTAGTTGAGTTAATTTGCATATCTGCTCCTGATTGGTTGATGAGCGTGGCTTGTGGGTGTGGCTTGTGGGTGTAATGGAGTGAGGGTCAATTTGCATATTAGTCTTAATAGATTAGATATATATATGTGCTAATAAAAGGGTAATATGCTAATTAGAATGGACACCTTCCAGACATCTTCTGGACATCCATCCGGATAAAGCCACGATGGCAGGGGCCAAGGCAGAGGCAGTTAGGGGCAATCAGACTGGCAGGGAAGAGCAGTTAGGGGGCAATCAGGATGGCAGTGGGGAGCAGTTAGGGGGTGATCAGGCTAGCAGGGGGGATCAGTTAGGGGGGATCAGACTGGCAGAGGGAAGCAGTTAAGGGATGATCAGGTTGGCAGGCAGAGGCAGTTAAGAGCAATCAGGCCAGCTGAGGAGCAGTTAGGGGCATCAGGCCAGCAGGCAGAGGTGGTTAGGGGTGATCAGGCAGGCAGGCAGGTGAGTGGTTAGGAGCCAGTGGTCCCAGATTGTGAGAGGAATATCCCAGATTGGAGAGGGTACAGACCGGGTTGAGGGACCTCCCCGACCCCTATGCATGAATTTCATGCATTGGACCTCGTGTGTGTGTGTGTGTGTGTGTGTGTGTGTATGTATTTTTTCCCCCCAGTTCAGTCCTAACATCTCTATCTACAAAATGAGATTTTTCTAGTTGTAGAGGGATATAGCAAAGAATGTGATTTTTTTAAATCTTAAAAAATATTCAAATAATTTATGATGCTTTCAAAAGGGATTACACAAATATAATCTACATTAATCTTACTAGGAGGTTAATGGTCCCAACATTGAGATTTTACTTGTAATGCATCTAACACAGTTTTTGGAATATAGATGCTCCATTACTGTTAACTTTGCTTTTTGTTAACCCTTTAGCTGTTAACCTTCAAAATAATGTGCCAGGCTCTAAGTGTAAAAGGTTAATTATGACTTTAAATGTAGTCCTGTTAGTAAGTGGGCACCAGGTGACCTTCCTGTTATAACAACTTTGACTTGGCAATTTGTTTGAACTTGTAGCTTTCTTATTTGGCTTGTGATTTTTATCTTATTTCTTTCTTGGTATTATGACTTCTTATTTATCAGTTAATTTTGCAGTGAGATGAAATACCTTCTGCATTCATGAAACAAGTTGTGATTATTTTAAGCTGAGTTGAGTTGCAGAAAGAGATGAGTGTGACATACCACTTTAGTTATAGTAAACTTGAGACCCTGCCTATTACTGAATGCACCCAGCACTTGTTTGATTAGGAGGAGTACAGTGCTTGGGAGGATATAGGTGTCCAAAGAGCTTCCTGCAGAGTCTGAATATAGGGAAGCTTTGACTTTGAACCTCCTGCTAAGAATTACCTGTGACATTGTTGGCCTTTGGTGACCAGCTATCTGTTTTAGATGTGCCCCCTTTGTTATGTCATACTATAGTCTGGCCTCATAGAAATTGCACAGTCATCACTTACAATAAGGTACTAATGGGGCATTCCCAATTTGTTGGCTATACGGGCAGATTGCAGGAGAGAGCTGTGCTTATATAATACAACATCACTTATAATACAACATTGGAATCCTGGACTTTAGGTAAAATTTCCAGTTCAGTCCTAATGTCTTCAAAATGAGATTCACCTTCCCCCATGACTAAAAGAACTACGATAATATAATTTTACATATTCCATATCTGAGAAAAATTTGAAACATGACTCATTCTTCCTGTTTTCTTTGGGGAAAGATAATTAACATGTGTTGAGTATTAAGTTTATATAAATAATATTATTAATAAAATCAACTAACACCTATTTGAGCATTTACTGTGTTCCAGGCATGTACCATGTTTTACTACTATCACATGGAATTGGTATTATTATCTTGTACAAATAAAAAAACTAAGGCTCAGATGAATTACATGTGCTTAATCAGATTTGGAATAACTTGAGCAGAATGTATTTTCTATAAAAGCACAGTATTTCTAACAAAGGTACCCAGATCTTCCAATTGTGAGTCTAGAGATCTCATGTTACTCACACTATAATCTATGTATATAAAAGCCTAAGTGACCATCGCAACCGAATGGATGACTGAGGGGCGAACAAATGACCGAGCAGCAGGCTGCATGGGGTGACAAGGCCAGCAGCGGGGGGGTAATTGGGGGCAACCAGGCCACTGGGGTGGGGGGGGAGTTGGGGACAATCAGTTCAGCAGGCAGAGGCAGTTAGAGGTGACCAGGCTGGAAGTGGGGGGCAGTAAGGGGCAATGAGGCAGGCAGGCAGGTGAGCAGTATGGAGCCAGCAGTCCAGGATTGCAAGGGATCCCGGATTGGAGAAGGGTGCAGGCTGGGCTGAGGGGGAACACCCCCTCTTGCATGAAATTTGTGCACCGGGCCTCTAGTTTTTATATAAAACCTGTGATTTCCCTCTAGATTTTTTTTCCTTTTGGTGATATATTATGTTGCTAAGCAGTGATTACTTATTTAGAAAGGATTACTTAGAGAAGATTTTCTAAGTGTATTTTCCTCTGCTTGAAGCTTTGTGATGTTGGTCACTAATGCTAGATAAGTGTCCTTTGAGGGAACATTAGCTCTACTAGGACATAAGCTCTGTGAGGTCAGTGACTCAGTCCTTATCTGTCTTTGGATCTCCAGCCCTTAGTTAGTCAATATAATCTGTTGAATGACTCAAAACTGCTAAGGGAGGCATATATGTGATTGATGTCATCCTATCTAATAAAAGAGTGATATGCACATTAACCATCACTCTGCAACAAAGGTGGTGGTGCCCATAGCGGTGGGGCAGGATGCTGGCGGTGTCACCCTGGCAACGTGAGCCCAGCAGGCATTGCCTCGGCCACCTGTGAGCAGGTCCCACTGCCCTAAAGCGGGCAAGCACAGCCCGCAGGCAGCACCCAGCAGGGCCTGCTCCCGGGTCGCTATGGCAATCCGTGAGTAGGAAAGCATAGCCCACAGGCAGCACCCAGCAGGGCCTGATCCCGGGTCGCTATGGCTCTCTGTGATCAGGCAAGCAGCCGCAGGCAGCACTGAGCAGGTCCTGCTCATGGGTTGCAGTGGCGATCCTGCTCACAGGTCACTGCCATCCATGAGCAGGAAAGCGTGGGCGGCAGGTAGCCCCCAGCAGGCAGCCCCCAGCAGGACCTGTTCCCAGGTTGCCATGGCGATCCGCAAGCAGGCAAGTGTGGCCTGCAGGCAGCACCCCGCCTTGACAACAGCTCAAGGGAGAAAACAACATGCAGGCAAGGCCAGGAGCCTGAGAGATCAACACAGAGGGGAGCCTGCTCCAAGCCTCCAATGTGGCTGGGGCCAGGCCCTTAGTGGACATACACACACACACACACACACACATACACACACACACAGCGCCTGCTCTGAGTCTCTGCTGCCAGACTGTGGCCATCAGTAGGACATCCACTGAGGGCTCCTGGACTGTGAGCAGGGCAGGCTTGGCTGAGGAACCCCCACCTTCAGTGCATGAATTTCGTGCACTGGGCCTCTAGTTTTTGAAATAAAATGTAAGCATTTCTTTATTCAATGGTGAAAAGTTACATTTTAAAAGAGGATATAATCAAGACTCATACAGATATCACATACAGACATGTCATAGATTTTATTTAAATCATTAGTTAGAGAGGAAATCAATATGATATTACAACCAACCAGTTCAAAAGAGATGCAAAGGCCCTGACTGGTGTGGCTCAGATGGTTGAGCAGCGGCCCATGCACTGAGGGATCACTGGTTTGATTCCCTGGTCTGGGCACTTGCCTGTGTTGCAGGATCCATCCCTAGTGGGGGGCATTCAAGGAAGTGCCAATTGATGTTATTTTCTCTCTCTCCCTCTCCCTTTCTCTCTCTTTAAAAATTAATACATATTTAAAAAAAGAGATGCAAAATATTACATAATTGTTGTCTCACAAGAAGTGCTAAAATAAATTTTAAAATGGATTAAAAATTGGCAAAACTTGCCATATCCATAGGGTGATAATCAATTACTTTCTCTTGGGCACAATTTGCATTTCTGTGGAGAGGAATTATTTGCATTGCTATCATTATTTACAAGTTTATGTCTCTCTCTATAGCCTTGCAAAATAGCCTCGGTATACACGAACAAAAGCAGAGATTATCCTGATGGATGAGCTAGCCAGGACAGCCACTAAATTTCAGTCATTTATAATTTTTCCTTATATCCTTCCACTGTCCCCTACCTTCTCCCTTGTGATCATAATAAGATATTCTTGATCACAAAATAAGGCTAGTCTCATTAGGTTTGACCTGATTATTTACAGAGACATAGCAAGAGTGTTAATTTACCAAGTATGCATTGCAAAATGTAGAGCCATATAGTATTGAATAATTACAAAATTAACTTCACACTGTAAGTTTTCATAAGGAATCTCAGATTGCACTTCTACCTCTATTATTTGCTATTCCAAGGCAAAGGAAACCAAGTTCAAGAAACTCCACCATATTTCACCTGCAGTACCTATATATCTGGGTGAATTCTCCTTTTGGGGTCTCCCAGATAACCTTCAGTTCCTGGCCTGTAAGCTCGATTGAACTGTAAGCTAGATAGTAAGCCAATTATCCTAGGAGAACTTCTCAGGCATGGGCTCCATAAGTAAAGCCACATTAGCTCCTCTCTAAAATCAACGAACATATCCTCAGGTGGGATACAAAGAAAAAGGCTTGTTCTATCTGATTCTATAAGCATCATTCTCAATCACATTTTTCTAGTTACTCTGGTAAAAAGGAAAACAGATTATTATTGAATATATCCAAATAACCCTATTCCCGTGAGAAGGAAATTCACTCCATATGAATTTCTGAACTCTGGTGGTCAGTGTGACACAGATACTTTTTAAAAAATGTTTATTTTTGTTTACATAAACAAAATGGTTTTAAAATACACATTTTATTATTCAGGTGTGGTGAGGCTGACAGATCAGAAGATGATGACCATTTGAAAAGATTCCCACTATCCATTCTCAGGAGGAATGGGGCATGCTATGCCATGCAGGACCACACAGGGAAGTACCAGGGTTGGGCAGGAGACAGGAGAGGAGAGAGCGAAGTAAGAACTGGAGCCTTTATTGTGGTTTCCATTGGCAAGGCAAGCAGGGTGAGCAGATTTAGGATTGGCGAGTTTGAATAATTCTATGGACTCTGAGATATAGGGGTATCTCTAGTTATCTGGTACCTGGCTCTGGGATGATTAAGGCAGAGGAGTATTGCTCCCTGGAGTGTATGAGCCAGAAAAAGAAGGTGGTTCTGAGTATGGGCTCTGGGTTGGTGAATCTATATATACTAGAGGCTCGTTGCAGGAATATTCCTGCAAGAATAGGACTTCCTCAGCCTATTCCTGCAAGAATAAGGCTTCCTTCTCTTCTGCCTCACTCCCTTCCGTCTCTGTTGCCTTGGCTCCGTTCCCTTCTCCGCCGCTTTGCTCCCTTCTGCAGCACTTGGCTTCCTTCTATGCTGTTTTCAGTCTTCAGTCTTCGCTCTGCGCCTGTGTATGCAAAGTAACTGCCACCTTTGTTGGGTTAATTTGCATATCACTCTGATTGGCTGGTGGGTGTAGCGGAGTGACACCAATTTGCATGTTACTCTTTTATAGGTGTAGATAAAAGGCTAATATGCTAAGTGTCCCTCCTACCGTCCAACCGGTTGCTATGACATGCACTGACCACCAGGGGGCAGACACTCAATGCAGGAGCTGCCATGATGTGCACTGGCTGGCACCTTGGATCTGGCACTGACAAATCAACACTCGGTGTTCCCCAAGTGGGACATAGGCCTGGCCACCACCCCAGAGTGATACCCCACCAAATTGCAGCCAATGCTGCCAAGACCCCAGGTCGCAAAATGTGGCCCACAGCCCAGCCCAGCCCAGAAACAGTCACTATGGGCTTCGGGTAATGGCGTCATATAGCAATACCTGGCTTCCTCTCCCTAGCAACTAGTCTCCTTGGAGTTTCGTCAGCCCAGAAACACAGGTGGAAACATTTTACACTTCAACCAGATATCTGTGAAGCATTTTCCTGTACCTCATCTCATTTGATCCTCACAGAAGTCCTGGAGTAGGAAGATAGAAGACTCGATGGAATCCTATTTTCTTTTCATTAGCTGGAAAACGTAGATTTAGAAAGCTTAGAAACTTGACCCAACTGAAAAGAAGTAAGAAATGGTGGACCTTGAAAATGACTTCAGGTTTTCTCACTGCTCAGAATGCAGTCAAACACTGTTGCAGTTAAATATTTTATCCTTTGTTCTCCCTGTGTGATCTACAATAATAATCTGCTTCATGTTGATATTTACTGCTATGTTGCTGACAATTACGTGAAAGAGAAGTTAGGGTGCTTCACTGGGCTGGAAAAAGTTTAGCTAAATCAGAAAGCAGGTCTAATTAAGCAAGTTTATTTTATATCTATAAAAGGCTAAGTTGACTCATGCCTGTGTGATACGTATAAAGTGCTCACTGGTGCCAATCACATGTGTGTGTTTTGATCAGTCATAGTCAATCATGAATTTGATTGACACTTCTATTATAGAGAAAGGGTGAATAGCAATGTTAAAATATTTCTTCTAATTAATTTCCTTTCATTGTGCACAAATTCATGCACTGGGCTACTAGTTTGCATATGAAAGGCCAGCTCCTGGGCAAGTCATCTGCTATGCTTCCTAGCACTGAGAACCAGCCAGTCCTAGGAGAGGCAGTTTCTTCCCAGTCTGTGAGTCAGCCTGGCTCCAGATGCCAGAGCATCAAGAATATAGAAAATAATAAAATATAGTTCATACAAGAATCTACTAGATTTATGGGTTATAGATAGTTGAAGTACAAGGAGAAAGGTCTTTCTTATAAATTCAGTAAATGGAGCATTAAAACAATATTCCCAACAGATAACTCGTAAATTTTCCTTCTCAGTACATCCTGTGTAATTAATTCTTGTTCAGCTGGATCTTGGGTTAGCAGTAGCATGAAGCCATCTGCTTCATGACTCAAGTTCTGTAAATCCTGACTCAGCCCGTTGGTGTCATCAAAAGCCTGTGCCCAGAGTGTTCTTTGAAACATCGGTTAAGTATCTTGGGACTTTACTATGGGACTCTTGAGAGTATTCTTCTTGGTTGAAGTCACAAATTCTGGCCTGAGTTGGACGGTAGAAACTTCAGGCAGGCATCTGTGGAAAACAGACATGCATAGATGACAGACACTGAATGTGGTTGTGGTTAATTTACTGCTAATAATTTTCAAATGTGAAAGCCTGATGAGTGACCATAATAAGAATGCATAATGTGACGTGCAAAACCAGATAATAATGTCATTCCCCTCAAATTAAGTGTCTCAAAGGGCTATGAATAAGCCTGTTTTAAAAGGAATCAGGAAATTCATTTTGGGTTTTACCGAAATGGATAAATATAATTTTTACAGATGAAAAATCTTGAGATATAACATAATTATCCCAAGAGAATTTGCAAACAATAAGTAAAAGGATTAAGTCTGGTGTAGGTCCTAGACATCTGAATTTTTATTAAACACTGTAGTTAAGTCTCATATGCATCCCTGATTGAAAACCACTGGCCTGAATGATGCTAGATTCAAATGAAAGAAGTGAGGCTCTGGCCAAGTCAACATTTTAGATAATAATCTCAATTATCACTGATAACGCTAAAGGGTTTTTGCTTAATATCAGCAGGAAAGCTCTACAAAAGACTGTTAGAAATTGATAGATCTATTTCATATGAGTTTTGATCGCAGGGTAAATGTCACATGAAATAGGTTTACCATACACTGCGATAGAGAGAGTGGTTCTGTTTGTGAAGTTGGATTTTTGGGAAGAACTTGAGCTTATGCTACAGGTCCTGCCTGACACTTCTTGCCATCACTCAGGCACAGTTCTAGCTGGTTTGTTATGAGATTAGCATTTCCCAAAGCACCTGTGAAGAATCTAAGGCCATTCCCTAACCGGTTTGGCTCAGTGAATAGAGAGCATTAGCCTGTAGACTGAAGGGTCCCTGGTCAAGGGCATGTACCTTGGTTGCAGGCACATCCCCAGTAGAGGGGGTGCAAGAGGCAGCTGATTGATGTTTTCTAACTCAATATCCCTCTCCCTTCCTCTTTGTAAAAAATCAATAAAATATATTTTTAAAAAAGAGAAGAATCTATGGGCACAATCTTTATAAACTTAAAACAACCCTCTCTGAAGCTGAACGGCATCATGGTGAAAGTTTAGCTATTGCCATTTCTGGTTTCTCTTGTCACATTATTTGTGTTCCAAACCCCAGAGTGGAGCTTCAGTCTGATCCTAACCAGGCTGAGAATGGGGATAGGAGCAAATGAGAAGAGGCCAGAGAGTAATCATTGAAGTTTCTATCTTTCTTAGTTTTCTGATCAGCCCAAAGTTAGAATCAGAAATTTCACTTCTGGTGGGTCAGATTCACATTATGTCTTGAGCAATTTTTTGCTGTTAATTCTCACCCGAGGATATTTTTTATTGATTTTTTAGAGAGAGTAGAAGGAAGGGAAGGATGGAGGAAGGTGAGAAGAGAGAGAAGGAGTAAGAGAGAGAGAGAGGGAAACATCGATGTGAGAGAAACATTTGGTTGCCTCCCACACAGGCCTCAACCAGGGCTGGGAATCAAACCTGCAAACCAGGTACATGACCTTGACCAGGTTTCAAACCCACAATCCTTTGGTGTGCGGGCTGATGATACTCTAACCACTGAGCACAATGGCCAGGGTTTATTATTATTATTATTTTGATCTTGCCCACATCTCAGCAGGAACCATAAGGGAAGTAGCGGAATCTGAGGTTTTGCCTGCACATATGGATGACTAATTTAAGTTTTGCACCCACTATGAATGATTTAAAAGAGGAGGGCTTTAAGTATATTTGATGGTCCAATAAAAGTCTAGGAACCAAAAAGAATGTCCTCAAAGAAGTTAACTGGTTTGGAATAAGGAGTATTTTATTTTAACAGGAGCATTTGCAGTTTTCCTTTCTGCTGATTTATCCCCTTCTTCTTGAGACAACAGGCTTTGCAAAAAATGGCTTGGATAAGGGCCATTTAATGGCCTGTCTCCTGAAAAGTCAGGTTTTATTGATGCTAATACTAGAGTTCATGGATATGATGAATATGAAGTTAAAACAAGACTTGTGAATTTGTACTAAACAAAAAGTCCCCATAGCAGAATCCAGTGATAACAGTTTGCTATTGTGTGGAATGTTTTATTGGACAGAAAACACTTTTTCTAGGGAAGAGAACTGATTGAAGAGAATAGATTATACATGTCGTAATATTTTGTGAAAAATTACACAATATATAGGGGGTGGGTGAAATGGGTGAAGATGGTTGAAAGGTATGAACTTTCAGATATAAAATAAGAACTGTAACATATAGCATGGTGCCTATAGAGTTAATAATACTATATTGTATATTTGCAAGTTGCCAACTGAGTAGATCTTCAAAGTTCTTTTCACAAGAAAAAAATTTGTAACTCTGAGTGGTGATGGTTGTTATCTAGAACTATTGTGGTGATCGTTTTACAATATATACACATATTGAATCATTATGTAGCTTACCTAAAACTAATATAATAAAAATGTATGTGTGCTTTATCATATCTCATTATGATTAACAGTGACCTATAGAGGTTTCCTCTCTCTGCTTTAGAATATTCGGGTAATTCTTCATCTTGGAAAATATGTACACATACTTTCTGTTTAATGTGTGAGACCACCACTCTTGATTAGTCTTGTTCTTGGTACAACTACTACTACCTTTTCCCAGAACTGCTTGCCTCATGTTAATTTTTTGTATTCACACTTTTCTGATTGCAAAATTGAAAAATGTATGAACCTACTATTACATTAAAAAATCCATATTTATTGATGTTCCTCTACTGATTAAAATAACATATTCTGCTTAAATAAAGGTAATAGATTACATATGTTATAATAATTTGTAACTGTGTTGTTGTAGTATTAATCCCTAACAACCTGATTTGGGGATGACTGACTTGACTAATGGAACCAGCGTCCTGCACTGGACCTCCTAACTGTCTAGGGCAGTGGTTCTCAACCTTCCTAATGCTGTGACCCTTTAATATAGTTCCTCATGTGTGGTGACCCCCAACCATAAAATTATTTTGGTTGCTACTTCATAACTGTAATTTTGCTACTGTTATGAATCGTAATGTAAATATCTGATATGCAGGATGTATTTTCGTTGTTACAAATTGAACATAATTAAAGCATAGTGATTAATCACAAAAACAATATATAATTACATATGTGTTTTTCGAAGGTCTTAGGCAATCCTGTAAAAGAGTTGTTCGATCCCCAAAGGTTGAGACCCACAGCTTGAGACCCACAGGTTGAGAACTGCTGGTCTAGAGGGTGTTTAGAATTAGCGTTGGCAGATCAAGTCTTACCATCTTCACTGCCTAGCAGCTGGCATCAAGCTATGTTTCTTCCTTCTGTCCTCCCTTCTGGTGGCTATTTTAGCAGAAGACATAAAGTAGGAGGCTATAGAGAGGGCTTTTCTGCAGGGAGTTGTGTGATGTGATCATGCTCCTAACCCAGGTCCTTGGGGAGACCAGCTGTTCAGTCTGGTGTACATCAGTATTAGGTTTCTTCCACTGGCTCCAGTGGACATGTTAAGAGACTAGAAAGGAATTCAGGTCTGATTGTGAAATTTACATTTTTATTTTTCTGTAGAAATAAAAACCTCCTAGACATGTTTCAGGCAAAAAACCTAACTATGAAGTGTTTACTATATTTCTGTTTTTAGAAGGTTCCTATTCATATAAGAATAGTATTCTTACTGAGTTAGAGTCTGAAGTAGAAGAAAGACAATAGTTAATTCTGGGTAATTTCCCCCCCCCCCCACCCCTACAAAAGGACCTAAAGTTTTTTTCCAACTACAGACCTACTTTTTGTACATTTTTTCTGAATATATTACTGAACTACTGAAGAAGTGCAAATGATAAAAGCAAGAAAATCAGGACAGCTGAAGGACTTTGAAATTGAAAGCATTGTGAAGCTAAAGTGAACTTCAAATATCATTTCACTTTCTTGTCAGTGAGAGGAAGACTTTCAAATTCTGAATATGCCTTTAAGGTTTTGCTTCTTGCAGTGTGTCAAAAGCATGAAGACACTGTGAGTCTAGCAATTGGTCTTAGTTAGGTAATTGTTTTTGACACATCAGTGTGTGTTGCGTTATTCCTCCCGCCTGAGTTTTGCAGCCCTAGTGTAGAGGTTTTAATTTCAATTCCTGTTTTAGGTCTGGATTTTTTGGAAGACTTGTTACCGGTCAGGAAGAAAGGTGGTCCTCTGGGTTTGTTTTCCAAGTTCCCCTTTACTCCTCCAAAAGTAAAATGGTTGAGCTTCAAGGGGACAGAGCTCTGAGAAATTTGTGGTCCTTGAAAATGAGGTCATCTGAGTTAATATTTAAGTTTACTGATTTCTCATGATATATCAGATTCTGAAGCCTCTCTTGGAATTAACAACCAACCTATTCATAAATGAATAAATTGATGAAGAAACATGGAATGTGTATAACATCATTTTATTATTTAAAAAAAAATAAACAAACATTCGGCTTAAATAATGACCTGACAGAATCTTATAATAAAGTGATATAAGCCATTTGCCTGGGCAGTAAATTTCAAAGGTTAGAAAAAAAAAAGTCACTCTGAAGGATTTGGGGTTCAAAACAGCCCTAATTGGTTTGAGACAAGTTTACAAGTAGTGGGAAATTTGAAACTTTGGCATTATAATACTTGTGTATACATTATCTAATTGATATTCCACCTACAATGGAAGTTACAGAAAAATTCTCTAAAAAAATGGACAAGAAGGTACCAATGTTATTGGTTGTTGTGAGAATCAGTGGAAGCTGGCAAGGACCGATCTATACTTACAGGTAGACTGGAATATTTGACAGAGATGTAGATGGCCTCCACATAGGAGAGCTCTTGAAATTGTCTTGTTTTTCCTCCTCCTCTGCATCTTTTGCATAGATTAATAAATTCTGATTTAAACAGTTGTCAATTTTCCCTGCATAGTTCCAAAGACCATTTCCAACTATATAACCTTCTGCATTTAGCCCGTAGTCTAGACTTAATAATGGATGGAGAGAATAGTAACATCCCTGGGACAACTTTGTCCCTATTAGGACCTGCTGCCCCTTGGGGTTCCAAGACTTGCTCGCTCTACTCGGCAGAAGTTTTCTTTAATAAATCCCAGAGCTAATAGTTGAATGGAGGTAAAGTAAAGTAATGAAAAGCATTGTCTGTGGGTCCAGATAGATATGGGTTCAATTCCTTCTGCGCCCCTTACTTTCTATATTACTCCAAGCATCTACCTCTAAGCTCTGTAAGGGTCAGCACTAATGACTTCCACATTTCCCATCCAAACCAGCATTTAACTTATTAAGCAATAAGTAAGTAAATTGGTTTTTTCCTCTTCTAGCCCTTCACAATACTAAAGTATTAATGTTATTAATGTCAAGAACTTAAAGAAGAAAAAAGAAAATCAGTTAGGCTAATTAAGTCTCACCAATGTATAAACATACCATTACATTACTGTTTTGAATAGGAATTGAAGTTTTATGTAAGCACTAGAGGCCTGGTGCACAAAAATTTGTGCACTCGGGGTGGAGGGAGTCCCTCAGCCCGACCTGTGCCCTCTGACAGTCTGGGACCCCTCAGTGGATGTCCTATGATGGCCCCAGTCTGCCAGGCGCCTTTTGTGTGTGTGTGTGTGTGTGTGTGTGTGT
>PVJC01004169.1:0-65463 GCA_004026665.1 Murina feae | reverse complement strand
ATATATTTTTTAAAAAGTTAATTTCCAATAGGAATTCTTTATTTTCCGTGTTTTCCAGGTTAAACAAAATATCAGAGCTTTCCCAACATTCCTAGTCATAAACTCACTGAAAGTATGATATATACTGTAACATACATCAAAAATTTAAAATAGGCCATTGTTCAGCAATTTAAAAATACTTTTTAAAATTTAACTAATATAGTTTATAGTTGTACTATGTACTTAATAAAGTCCATATTACTCCATCATCTGCCACTAAAACAGTTTAGCACAAAGATAAACTCTTATTCTCTTTTGAAGAAAAAAGCATATGTAAGACAAACTGTTAGCTTTCTCACTAATAATTTCCAAACTGAAATGACTTAACATGGGTAAGCTGTTATTTATGCGAACATAGATTTCTGTATATGCCAAAATGATATATATACTTAAAAATGTGTCGGGCCACTCTCCTTGTAAAGGTATGCTTTTTGATGGGGAGAAAAAAATTTTTTTACAAAGGGTATGTTTTTGTTTTTAATGTATTGATTTCAGAGCGGGAGGGAGAGGGAGAGAGAGACAGAAACATCAGTGATGAGAAAGAATCACTGATCAGCTGCCTCCTGCATGCCCTGCACTGGGGGTTGAGCCCATAACCTAGGCATGTGCCCCAAAAGGGAATCCAACTGTGACCTCCTGGCTCACAGGCTGACGATCAACCATTGAGTCTCACCAGCTGGATAAAAAGTATGTTTTATACCTTTGTTTAATGTTTTACATGTTTCCATTTATTAAGATTTTGACTGAAGCTATCATTTTGCAGAAATGCAGGAATGAGTTTCTTATACCTTTGAAAACAAAGAGAATCTCTGAGCTCAGGTGCATTCCTGATCATGCCTGCCATATCAGGTAAGTTTTCCTTTGGCCCTAATTGTTTTAGTTTTTATTTGTAGGTAAGCAGCCCAATTCCCAAAGTATTGCTTAACTCAGTTATTAACTCACAGTCACTAATGAAGCTCTGGCCACCTTAGCATCGCTGGGAACCTGTGCATACTAAAGCAGCTTATAAATTCCAGGCTACAATATTTTTTTTCTAAAAATAGAAGCTTGCACTATACAGAAAGGTATTCCTTTATTCTAAATCTCTAGTAGCCACTCTTACCTCCTACTTCGTAAAAGTAGATGTGTCTATAGGTGTTTATTTTTATTTTAGCTGTAGGAACCAGTAGTGATATCCATGGATCTATATTAAGCTTGGTCATTTTCATCATTTTAGAAGGAAAAAAGAATCATACAAATGGGGGGGGGGGGGAGAAAGGGGGTTTCTGTATGCACAGCTACACACACACACACACACACCCATGTTTACAGAATAAAATTAAGACAGAATAATGCTTCCATGTGAATAAATGTCCAAAGGGGGAAAATACCCCTCTGTGGCAGGCCCCAGAATTTGCCCAGACTCTTCAAAAGCTAGAGCTATAAATAAATCCATATTTTAAAGAACTGTTCTGGAGCTATTGTAAAAAGTAAAATGAAAGCTAAATGCTCTACACACGCCTTTATCAACATCAAGACATAACTGAAATACTAGTAGCATTGAAACTCAGAATTAAGTATCGCTCTTAGTTAACATCAAATGTCCTAAAAACAATTAAAATACAGAATCGAACATCACTCTGTCAAATGCAAAAGTCCTAATAAATACGTCATTAGAGCCCAGCCAATGTCACTCAGTGGTTGAGCATCAACCTATGAACCAGGAGGCCATGGTTCCCTTTCCAGTCAAGGCGCACGTCTGGGGCTGTGAGTTCTATCCCCCGTGGGGGGTGTGCAGGAGGCAGTCAATCAATGATTCTCTCACATCATTGATGTTTTATCTCTCTCCCTCTCCTTTCCTCTCTAAAATCAATTAAAATTAAAAAATATGTTATTAGGTCCAAAATAGGCACTTATATAACTCAAGACAAAAACATATTAATACTTCTTTTTAAGAATTTCCCTTCTGATTCTATTAGAAAAATAACACTTAACATTGTAAAAACAAAAGAATTCATTTTAAAAATGCTTTTCTATTAGTTCTTTTAGTAAACTAGGCTATGATATCACTAAACTTGATAAAAAACAAATTCATAAGAGGAAACTTTATAAACCAATGACAAAAAATGGAAAAGCAACAACTTACAACAATTTTTGAAAAGCCGGCTAACAAGAAAAAGAAAATATAAGACCAATATTATTAAAATCCACAGTAAAGAGCAAAAGAACGGTTAAAAAAAAGTAAAATAAAAGCTAAATGCTCCACCCATGTCAGCATAAACCTCTAGATTTGGAATATCACAGAAAACAGTCACCAATCATTAGATTTTTGGGATTCCTGATAAATATTATTTAACAGCTAGTTGTTTCTGGATACTTTTAAGCCAGTTGTCTAATTAGAAACATATTTACATATAAAAACATATTTCCTCATATGATAGCCTGCTATATTTATTTTACTTAATGCATATTAAGAAAACAGGTCAAATTCCATAACATATTACTGCATTATAAAATTTTCATAGGCAAAATTTTAAATAGTAACTCTAAAACTTTATGAGTAAAAATATCAAAATAATTCTTCTCTTTATAGATGTGGTTAAATGACCAAGTGGGAGACAAATGTCCACAATTTTTCTTAAATAATTTAAAAATTCATAGTTGGTGTTCTTTTTCAGCCATATATTTAAAGTTCAAATATTTATGTAAGAATATCTGTTTCCTTTCAGGGGAGGATTGGGGGTGAGGTAAGAGATCAACTGAAAGACTTGTATGCATGCATACAAGCATAACCAATGGATGCAAGACCCTGGGGCGAGGGAGGGGGAGGGCATGTGCCAGGGGGGTAGGGGAAGATCAATGGAGGAAAAAGGAGACATATGTACTACTATTTGTAATACTTTAATCAATAAAATAACATTTAAAAAAGAATATCTATTTTGATTAGAACAATCACCCATATGAAAATGTATTTGCTAGGTCCGCCTAACAGGCATAAAAAATCTGGTGGATCAGAGTGGAGAAGTGTACACACACAGATTATAATTTCCCTGACTGAGACTGAAGCCTTTACCTATCCAATTTTTCTTTGGAAAAACTATACAGAAGATTCTATTACTGCAACTTGAGAAGTAGAATTTCTTTCCAGAGAACCTGAATTCTACTTAACAGACACAGTTTTTAAAATGGTTATAAACAAACAGGTACCTACCTACTAATCTACTGTTTTCTTTTGATTATTTCTTTGCTGTATGCATTCACACATTTATATATTGTTGAAAGTAGAGATATTAATTGTCCTATACATTTTAAAAATAAAACAATTCTGTTTTTCATACTCCAGTGTTAATAACATATAAAAATATAATTCTTTTCAGAGAATATTGCTAAGTCTTCTAGAATTTTCTTATCTCATATTTAGGTTATTCCCCCTACTTCTTGCTATCTATAATAATAGAAGTGTAATATGCTAATTAGACTGGATAGCTGAATGACCTTCCGGAAGTCATTCTGGACGAAGCCTTGCAGCAGGGGCTGAGGAAGAGCAGTTAGGGGAGATCAGGCAGGCAAGTGGTTAGGGGTGATTGAGCAGGCAGGCAAGTGGTTAGGGGCAATCAGGCAGGCAGAGGTGGTTAGGGTGAGATCAGGCAGGCAGAGGCAGGTGAGTAGTTAGGAGCAATCAGGCAGGAGAGTGGTTAGGGGTGATCAGGCAGGCAGGCAGGTGAGCCATTAGGAGCCAGCAATCCCAAATTGTGAGAGAATGTAGGCTGGGTTGAGGGACACCCTTCCCTCCCTCACCCTGACTCCCCACCATGAATGGATTTCGTGCACCGGTCTCTTGTTAGAAATAGTAACACAAATAGTTTTGCTTTTTGTTTTTTTTATCTTCATTACTTGATTAGGGTAAATTCTCAGAAGGGAAATTATTAGACCAAAAAATGTTTATTTTTATTCTTGGTAAAAAATTTCTGTAAGCATGAAGTTGCCTAATCAATCTTAGTTGATATAAATGCTTTGGTATATTCATTTTGTGATAATTAGCAAAGTTTGAATAAAAAAATAACTACATTTATTTTTTAAATTCCACAGCATTCTCAATATTCATTTGAAGAGACAAATTTCAATAGAAAAGTAAAAGAATGTTAATCTGATTACAAGGTTTGTAATAAAATGACATAATGATTGTCTGTTATATTTCATCTTCCTCAACTTAAAACAAAAAGGAAAAACCACCCTATTTGGCCCTTCCAAACCTCACAGACTCAAGTCCAGTGTCAACTGTTTGGCACATTCCCATAGCAATTCCCTTAGGTGCTGAGGACTTTCAAAACTCCTACAGGAGCAATTTATATTTAAACTTAGATGAGAGTGGGGAAGAGGGAGAGATTATTAAAGAAAAGATGACAGCCATCTGCTCTCCCCTTCACAATGATGAAAAATGAAGAGGCAGAATTAAAAAACATTTTTTTAAAGGTTAGACTAGAGGAAATTTTGAAAGCAGTGTACTGAAAGGGCAGGTCAAAAGATATTTTCTCACTGACGGCTCATTTACATCTTCAGGATGCAGTTCTACCTTATTTATACTCTAAGGGATAAAAGAAATGACATATATATATTTTCCATTGTTTCACTCTAGTCACCTCCCTACCAAAACTCACCCGTACACAGAGCTGGTTATAAGTTGCCTATGAGGAGGTTAGTACTAAAACTAGGACCAAAGTAGAATCTCAGCCAAAAATTTAATCTTGAAGAAAGAGTTTTTCCTGTCTATAGCTCCCATTTCCATAAAATAGCTGTAAAATACATATGATGAGACAGAATGGTGCAATAGTAAAATTATGGCCGATTTTCCGAATTCTCATGCTAAATCCATTAAGTGAAACATTCTAATACGCTCTCCATATACAACGTAGAAAAGTAAAGATTATTAAGCAACAAAGACAAAACATGTTTAAACAGAAAACTTCCAATAAATTGAACGGTTTTTCTTTTTGTTAATTTGTTTAATTTGTTAAGTCAATTATCTACAGAGAACATTTAGTTTCCCCTTGAATCTCCGTAGTTTATGGAAAATCTCATTAAAATAGATTATATTAAAGTTTCTACATAGTTAAGCCAGTAAAGCTTTTGTCTCCAGCAAACTAATGAGTAACCTCAAATGCAATATCTAGTTTTAATGAGTCACAAAACTTTACAATTAACTTTGAAAGCTCTGCTCCATATTTTCTGTTTAATATACATGGTTTTCAGATAGTTTTGAATAGCTCTGAACTTTTTTAAAAATCAAACTGGATGCCTAAGACTAAGAATATAGAAACTGCAAGAAACATATATCAGGGGGAAAAAGGTATTTTGAGCATTTTTGCCTATTTTTATAAACCCAGTGACTATTTAAAGTAATTGTCTCAAGCCCTAAAGCTATTTCTCTTTGGACTCTGTATTAGAAAGTATAGGGTTATGAAATTCAATAAGGGATTCCATCCATCCTTTACACTGAAGGAATCACTGATATTAGTATACGTTATTCACTACTGTGAGAATCACCAAATAGCACCCTATTAAGTCAGCTAGAGTACATCAGTGATTCTATAAAAATGACACTGACGAGCCATTCAATTGACAAAAACTTCCATTTCTTATAGAAGGCAGATTTTATGGAAATGAATCATGTAGCCTGTATATGTAGCCAAATGCAAGTTCAGCATATTCACAAGAACCATATACTCAAGTTAAGTGGTAAATGCCGTAACATTCAAAATTTCACATGGCTTCTTTATTACTGACACCTTATTATTATGAAAATCTATTCCTTCCTGTAACCACTGGCAAGATTTCTGACACAGATTCGGTACAAAAGCATCTAGAATCATAGAACCATTTTAAATCAATTTTTTAAACATTGAGGCCCAGTAAGACTTGTCATGAATTTGAAAGGGAAAAGAAGTTTCCAAAAAAAAAAAAAAAGGAATGAAATAAAAAGGAAAACTTTTTTCCTATATAAATGGTTAGTCCAATTTTTTTACCATAGTTTTTAAACTGGTCATGATTGAGACAGACATAACAGAATGATGAGGACCGAGCGGGTGCTGTCCTCTTAGCTGGAAAGAAATGTATCCGTGGAGACCAGCATCACAAGACAAGTGGTAGCTGTATTTAAAAAGGACATTAACACCGCCCTGACCAGGTAACTCAGTCGGTTAGAGATTCATCCTAATAGGCCAAGATTGCTGGTTCAATCCCTGGTCAGGGCACATACAAGATCAACCAATAAATGAATAAACAAGTAGCACAACAAATCCATCTCTCTCTCTTTCTCTCTTCCTCACTCTAAAAATCAATGAATAGGGACATGAATACAAAATCAACCAAATCAACTTCAAACTATAGATTAAATTAATAATAAAGGTCAATAAATCAAGCATTTTTACCATAAAAACTTCGAAGCACAAAGCCATAAAACAAAGTTTTTAAAAACGAATTCTGATTCATTATTTGCTTAAAAAGAAAGCTTTTTTATTTGATTCTTTAAATGTTTAATGTGAAATAATTAGATTCATAGGAAGTCCCATGCAGTTTCCTCCAGGGACCAATGTTAACATCTTACACAACTATAGCCAAGTATCCAGTCAGAAGTTGACACGGATGCAATCCACAGCTTAGTCAGATCTCATCAGTTACATGCACTTACGTGTGTGTGGTATGTGTGTGTCTATAGATCTATAGTTTAATTACCTGTGTGGCCTTTGAGGGGAACCACCACCAGGATCAAAATATTCAACTATATCATCACAAGATTCCTCCTTAATCCCTTTACCACCACTATTCTTTTCTACAAAAATGGTCAATCCATTGTCCTATTTTAGCCACTATAACCAAAACAGATACTTTTGCTATTCGGGAGTAGAAAATAACCTTGTGTGAGTTTTCTTTCGTCTGTAAGTCCTGAGTGAATCCAAGGTTGAGCAAAGCAAACAAGTCAAGAGTAGGGAAGGTGAAAGGCAGCTCTGATGATGGTGTTAGATAACAACAAGAACTGGGTAATGGGGATACATTTGCAGCGAGTTCTAGATAACAGTTGATATAATTGCCCCAAATGGGGTGTTACACAAGTAGTCTAAATTCCCCAGCAGTTTCCTAAAATATACCAGATTAACTGAGAAAGGCAAAGGAGTGTTTACATATAAGTTTTCATAAATCAGAGAGGAAAAGCAATAAAGTACTTTTATTTCATAACAGTATATTTAAAACATGCATTTATTAAGTTAAATTGATCACTTAATAGTAATACGGGTTGCCTGGGCTTAAAAAATCTACTACACAGCCCTAGTTGGTTTGGAACAGTGGCTAGAGCATAGGCCTGTGGCCTGAAGGGTCCCAAGTTCGATTCCAGTCAAGGGCACATGCCCGGATTGTGGGCTCGATCCCCAGTAGGGGGGTGAGCAAGAGGCTGTTGATCAATGATTCCTTCTCATCCTCATCATCACTTTTTAAAAACTGCATATTTATTGATTTCAGAGCGGAAGTGAGTCTCACTTCCGCTCTGAAATCAATAAATATGCATTTTTTAAAGTCTACTATACAATCCATTTACGCATTATTAAAATAGTTGGTAGTGTAGAAAAAAATACTTTGAAACCAGAACATATCTATGGACATTTACCAAGAACATCAAAATGGTACCATAAATATGACAAGCTTTTGTAAAATGCAGTACTAACCAGAGGTAAGTTCCTTAAATAATTATTGGCAACAGTGAACTATGAAAAATGAAATAAGTCTACTTGATTCAATCTGTAATTCTCTCAAATCTAATACTTACATTCAAATTTCAGGATCCAGCATCCATTGAGAATCCCAAGCATACATTTCAGGGTGCTCTGAACTGTATCACCAGAAATAATGACATGAGTCACTAGAATACAAAAAAAGCAGAAACAGATACAGAAACCAAAATAATTATTTAACCAGTCTGCATTTTATAACTAGTCTATACTTTATAAACTTCTATCTGAATTTTCTTCAAAAACAACCATTTTTAAAGTTAGAGGCCTCCTTTATTATCATTCTGTAGTTTGGCCACCAACATGAAAAATCATTTCATAAAGCAAATATCTTAAAGTCACACTAGCATATACCATATTTTTTCCTTTATTTTCAAATCAAAACTGAGGTTTTAAAGCATTACATGCACTACAATTTATTTCTCATTAGCAAACTCAAAAGTTTGCTTTTCTGATATATTGTTCTGTACTAAACTAAGAGCAAAGCTTTAAACTGTACATTTCCTAACCAAATTAAGCCTGTAAGTAGTTTGTAATTATAGGAAGAGTTTAGATTTATTACAAGATGGAAAGTATATAATGATAACCCAATGGAGTTCTACACAGGAATTACCTACTTAAAATTTTTTCTACCAAAAATGAATAAAGAATCCTCACCTGTACTGTCAAACTCAGCACATTTTTTAGCCTTAAGAATTGCTGCAAGCTCACTGAGCATTTTCTGTTGTTCTGAAGAAAGCCCACTGCCTATGAGTACAACAGGTCCATCCCTACGCTGCGCAGCATGCACCTGTGAATAAAAAAGGAGATGCCACAGTGTTACAAACATTTAAGGACTAGAGAAAGATAATAAACTGATCTTCACTTGTGGTAAGCTTGAATTTCATTACTGAGCTTACTCTATCTACTAATCCCTAATAATTTCCATTCATTCATTACTCAAAACCTTAATGCTCAATTCATTGAAATGACTGCCCTCCTCCCCTCCCCATTTAAAATGTTACTTGGGATAGCTCTTTACACTCAGGGCAACTTGTTTCCTTGATTCTAAATTGGATCTCTTCAGAGTTTTACAATTTCATTCTGTCACCAATAAGCTTTTTAAAAAAAGTAACCACAAATACCCATTTACAATGATCAATTCCCTGTCTCCACTCCACTAATTTATCCTAATAGAGTTGAACTCAAACTTGGTCTGTTTAGTTTAAAATTAGAGTATGTGAAAAATAAATAAATAAATAAAAACACTAGACATCTAGAACAGCAGTTATCTCAAAGATAGAAACACATTTTTATCACTGGAATAGTTACTTTTCAAAACCAAGAAAATGAAAATAGACAAGAGAATACAAAAGTTAGACCAGATTCACCTCAGTAGTAAGTCAATGCAGCTCATGGAAAGGAAAGAAGTGCCATAGAAAGACTTAGAAATGTATTACAGGAGATTTAAAAAAAAGACAAAAATAAAGAGAAGTTACCAATGGATGACATTAGGGAACAGAATTGAGAGCTTCAAAAAAAAAATAATAATAATAATGTGACAGATAGTGTATTCAATAGTAGCCAACAGAAATTTAATAAATGGAATTGGAGTCAGTTAGCTGAAAGTTATCTAATTTTTTTCAAAAAAGCAATGATTGAGCACTGAAGAAAACAAAAGATCAAAAGATAAACCAACAGAAATATATTAAAGGATAAAGCAAAAAACAACAGTGCAGTTTTCAAATACAAGACCTAGGGTTTTCCTCCATGTGAGTCTATATGTGTACTGGACATCAGGCATCTTGAAGCTCCAAAGAACATGAGTGAATCACTGACAGTATGATCAACACAATTCAGCAATTAGATTAGAGAAAGCTGGTATTTATACATGCACTTTGCCTATCATGGAGATCATCCATCCAGTCTGATGCCCTACATACTACATCTATAAATAGATCTCAATAATTCGTTTTTTAAAATACCCTATTTTCTGGCGTATAAGATGACTTTTTAACCCAGGAAAATCTTCTCAAAAGTCGGGGGTCATCTTATACGCAGGGTGTCATCTTATAGGGTGGGTGCTGAAACTTCCAAGCTGGACTGGACTGGAAAACCTGCGGTCTCCCCATATGGTGGGGGGAGCTCAAAAACGGCCGCATTCCATTCGTTTCAATGGAGACGGACGGAGACGCGGTCTCCAGTCAGACTTTTTAACCCAGAAAAATCTTCTCAAAAGTTGGGGGTTGTCTTATACACCCATTCGTCTTATACGCCAGAAAATACGGTATATATATTTTTATTTATTTCAGAGAGGAAGGGAGAGGGAGACAGAGAGAAACATCAATGATGAGAGAGAATTATTGATAGACTGCCGCCTGCATGTCCCCTACTGGGGATCGAGCCTGTAACTAGGGCATGTGCCCTGACCCGGAATCAAACGGTGACTTCCCAATTCATGGGTTGAAGCTCAACCACTCAACCACACCAGCTGAGTGCAAAGGTACTTTTACTGGGCATGCTATGTACATCATACACACATTTACACCACATTCCTGCCCATGTATCTTTCCTATTCACTAAACTATAACATGATATAATCATGTCTACCCTAAATACTGTGAAGACTCCATAACATGAAAATAGTTCAGTGTACTCTATGGATTGTTCAATTACTATTCAATGGTAATATTAAAAAAAGTTTTTCAATAATTCTTGTCAGTTATACAAATAGGTGCCAGAGGGTAGCTCTAAATGAAACATTTTACTTTCCAATTTATATAACTTCACTTCAGCTAAATTAATTCTCTACACGCGAGTGAAAAGATATCAACTCCAAATATAGGACATGCAACTATTTCTTCCACGTCAAGGAAAGCACCAACGTGGGTCAACCTTTTTCCTATCACAGTTTTTAAATTTGAATTTGTTTTAAAAAGAAACTGACCATAATTTCTTATAGTTAAGAAATTCTATTAAAAACAAACAAAACATAAAGCAAACAGCTGCTAAAGCCACATGCCTATATGAGATGGGTGAGGGGAGAGAGTAGGAGACATTTGGTTTGAATAAGCAGAGGTCTGAGAACCATGAGGTTCAAAAGACATTCAAAAAACACTCCAAGCCTGACGTCGTGGCTCAGTGGTTGAGTGTTGACCTATGAACCAGGAGGTCAGGGCTCATGCCTGGGTCATGGGCTCAATCCCCAGTGTGGGGCGTGCAGGAGGCAGCCAATTAATGATTCTCCCTGATCACTGATGTTTCCCTCTCTCTCTCCCTCTCCCTTCCTCTTTGAAATCAATAAAAATATATTTAAAAAACAAAACAAAAGACTCCAAGGAATTCAATATCCTGATTTTATAGCAATTAGATACTATGTACACTGGCATCTTATTTAAAGGATAATTGGATATGGAATGTCTTCTTAGATAAATCAGTTATTCTTAATTAATGAGTTTATCCAAAATATGGCTTTTCAAAAAACCATGAAAAGAAGGAAAAGGACAAAGATGTTGCTCAAAGGGAGCATGAGCAGAGATGTCACAATATGAACCTGGAAAGCAGCTTTCTAAGTTTTTAAGCTAAAAGACTACTTCTCAAATTTAAACATGCTTTCCAACAGCCATTAACCTTTACTTGAGACTAATAACACTTCTAAATGGGAAGAAGAGAAACTCAACCCTCACCCACTCATCACCCCTTCTTCTTCACGAAGCTTCCAGAAGCGCTCGCAGAGTTTAGAAATCACTGATCTGAAGGATTTCAGACTCAGCAATGAAGCACTTGTGCTTGTTTCAGGCACAAGTGTATATCATGAACAACCCTCCACACAACACAAACTTCGAGAGCACTGCCAACTGCCAGACACTGTTCTGAGTAAACTCAAGAGCAAGTACCAGCCCTCACACAGTTTACATTCCAGCTGGGGTGGGGGTGGGGAGGAGGGTGATCAACAAAATGATAAATAATGTCAGGCCAGGGGTAAGAAGCACTGGCAGGGGGCTAGTTAATATACTGTGATGCAGAGGTCTCTTTGGTGAGACTACAATGGCCAATTTGAAGAGGCAGGAGCCATTTAGACTTCTGGTCTCACATTTGTTCCTGGCAGGGATAAGAGTTAGTGCTAAGGACCTAAAATGGGGCATGTTTGGTGGATTCAAAAAACTGCAAGACAGCCCCTGTGGCTGGAAAAGAATGAGAGAAGGGAGTCTAGTATGATTGGAGGAAGGCAGATCGCAGAGCTTAGCTTTTAAGATTGCACTTAAAGAAAAACCCTTTTCACCTTAGAACTTACCATTGGTTATGTATCTACCGTTACAATCAAGTGTCTACCACTAAGATAGTAAATAATGCTATGCACTGGCCATGTCCATGTGACACGCAGAAAGCATAGGTTGCCTACATTTAAGAAAAACACAATAGTAATTGGATAGCTGAACTGAGAGGAGAATCATCACACTGCTTTTTTCTGAAGGGCATTAATATCCTCAGACTCCAAGAATTTCATAAAGATCTCTTTGTTTCTGACACATTTAAAATAGTATTTCTCTAGCTTTTACATAAAAGGAACACTGGCAAATGACAACTTAGTTATGCTATGTCCTGCCAGAAGAGTTCAAGTTCAAATGAATAAAATAAGGGCCAATTTACAGTTGTTAAGTATGCTGAGACTGAATGCGTACTGACCTAATAACTTGTGTTCTGATCCATTAAAAAAAAAATTTTAAGGCTGATTAACCCAGGGCAAATCACAACCTTTCTAGGTCTCAACTTTCTCATTCCTGAAATGAGGGAATTAACCTGATTTCTAGGTTCTCTTCCAGTTCATTACCACTGCCCTTACTAGACAAGAAGTCTTCTCTGATGGTCCTAGATAGCCCTTTTTCTTATTTCCCCCACATGAGCAGTTGCTAAATATAGGGAGTCTACCATCCATCTCTCTAAAACCCTCTTCTCTTCCCTATCCACCCTCACCACCACCACATGCAGTTCCAGTCCTGACCACTGCACAGCTGGGCGCCACCACAACAGCTTCCTCGCCAGTCTCTAGTCTTATTCCCGCCTACCCTCTGAAGTCCCACTCCATTAAAAACACACTGAAGGTGCCCCCCTAACCAGGGAAATAAAAGTCAAAACTCCTCCTCGGGAAATTCAAGGCTTTTCACAATCGGATCCCAACCTAGCTCTTCACTGTCAATTCCTCTTTTACACACCTTATGCTCCTCTCACACTAAACTCTAGTTTCTCAGATTTCCAAGGTCTTTATGTTTCCTTGTCTCTGAGCAGCAGTTCCTTTTACTGGGACTGCCACACTCACTTTGTATAGCTGATTACAGTGGACAATGGTGGTGGTTTACTTTATTTAAATTATTTTATTTAGATTAGCTTATACATTTATAGTGTTTCCTATCTTCCACTAAAATGTAAGCTCCTTGAGAATAAGAGTTCTATCAGTCATATTCACTACAGATAAATGCTGCCTAAAATATAGAGGGCGTTTCAACAAATATTTGTTGATACATTTATTCCAATTATGTCTTCAAAATTCACAAGAGCTAATACACAGGAAGTGCTCAATAATTGTTTCATGAATGAAAGCAATTTGCTAACTGGAAATTTTTTAATTATGTTTCTTTCATAACCAATTTCAGTAAAAGATATGAATTTCCCAAATCTAAATCCACACTTACTACTGAGCAAGGGCGAGTGGATGATGATTCATTCTTCTCTGGCGGCAGCAATAGCGATTTCATAGTCTTACTGTCTGCATAATCCACAGGTTGCAGACCAAATATGTTACTGGTAAAATAAGTACAAATGGGTTAAGTACATAAAATATGTGATTTGATTCTTAACTAAAGGAATGCACGGCAAAATAATTTTTTCAACTTCCTTCATAAAACTTTATTTTTACTAACGAAATGACTCAGAATTCACATAAAGCATAAGGATCAAGCATGCACAGCAGCTGAATTAAAAAAAAAAAAAAAAGAGGTGAGACTTCAATTTGACACCAGACAATCACAGGGGGTATTTTTAGTTGAATAAATTAACTTACATATGAATTTTTTTCACAACTCTGTATTCTTGTGTTTGTATTAATATTTTAAACCATTAATCACTATGTGTAAGATGTTTTCAAATGCAAATAAAAATCATTTACTGTAGCAATTATAGGCTCTATCATTTATATAAGTAAACAAAGAAATCAGAAATCAAATTAATTCCCAGGATAGGTAGTTGGATCCACTAGAAGGAAAACCTGTGCCACATGACAAACAACTTAAAGTAGTGACTTTTTAAATTAACTTTAATAGGTAAGTTCACTACACTCTGTAATAACCACATCATCACAGAACACATTGGAATGGTTCCGATAGCAAGCAGACTTCTCATCACATACTACCTAAGTCACAGGTCACAGAATATCACACTGGAGGAGACTTTACACACAGTGTGATTGCTATTTCAAAGATGAGAAGACGAACAGAGAAAGGTCCAATGACTTGACTTAAGGTCGTGTCTTCCTTGTTCATTAACAATAATATTCATTGTTGCCCATCATTAGTCTTTCATTTATCAGTAAATTCTAAAAACTATATAACTCTTGTCTACTATTCCACTTCCTTACATACAATTTCAGAATTATTTTAATATACTACATCATGGCAGAAGTTTTCTAAAATGAGCATTTCTCTTGTAATCTTTTATAGTTTTTTTAAATATTTTTATTGATTTTTAGAGAGAGATGAAGGGAGGAGGAAAAAAACATTGATGTCAGAGGGGAACATTGATCAGCTGCCTTCTGCACGCCCCCTACTGGGGATGACGCCCACAACCCACGCATGTGCCCTGACCAGGAATCAAACCTGCAACCTTTTGGTGCATGGGACGACACCAATGAGCCATACTGGCCAGGGCATAATCTTTTATGGTTTTTAAGATTATCATATATCCATATAACAGTCACTAAAATTCATGTGAAAATGCAATGTATTAAACAGGATATAAAATTATAAACACAGTATAACATCAGATTTTACAACTGTATTGAATGTGTAGAAAAAGGCCTGGAAGGAAACAGTGAAACATTAGGGGAGGAGGGAAGAGGAGGAGGTCACCTCCGATGCTGAATGGAGGGCACTTGGATGAGAGACACACAGATAAGAGACAGAAGCATTTATTGGGCTTAGGGACAAGTCATTAAAGACCTTACGGAAAGTTGTTTTGATGGCACTGAAGGGGGAAAAGCAAATGAATTAAGAAAATAATGCTTCTCTAATGACTGCTATCCATGACTATTGGGCTTAGTCACTATTCCTTACTGGGACAGGGCCAGGTAAACACCGACGCATTCGTATTTTCAGAGTCCCCTTTGTGCCCAGGTCCAGATATATGTCATCTCTCTCTGGCAACCATCTTCTTCCAGACGAGGTATACTACTCCCAATGGCACTTCAGCTTTCTGATTTACAACAAAGTGCCACACATCTCTGGCCTGGAATTTGGGTCTTCGCAAATTCCCACATAGTTAGAACAGACAATCTCAGCTCATTTCAAAAGTAACTGATCTCATCATTACACTTCATACTTCTCAATTGCATTCCCTAAATCATTATGCCCACATGTTAACTATCTCTTCACAGACATACTCTGTAAGTATGACAATCAAAAAATAGAAATCAGAGTTCAAAAACCAACATTCTAGGTCTTAAATCACCAAGTGCAAAAATGAATTAAAAAAAAACAAAAAAGTCACAGTATATGCCATCAAAAAAAAAAATCACTGCACACATAAAGACAAATGTAGAATTTATACTTCAAAGAAATAAAATGTCAGAGTCCAATCACATGCACTTTAAATCATAATAACTGTAGCATACTTACTTTACATGGTACAAATCAAGTCCAGAGTAACAACATGAAAAAAATGTTAATGAAAGTACTTCCCAAGGTACCTGACCATCAGCTAATGAGGGCTTTGAACCAAAAACTTACAAAACAATGGCCTCATAAGATGCTTTTACTGTCTGAAGAACTGCTTCGTTAATGACTAGCAGGAGTCTAATTTATGTTTACAGTCCCTTTACAAAAAACTTACTGCCTCCTCTGGACTTTAAAACACTGTGGTTACTCTACTTAGATTGTGACTGGTTTCTACTTATACATAATTCACTAGCCCTTTAGCCTTTCTGTATTGTTAGTGAACTAGAGAACGGCACATTACAAATGCTAGTTTGAGAAATAATTGGCTAAACCTCAGCCCTTCATAATGGGAGATGGAGCCTATTACATCCTCATGCTTCTGTGATGTTGTGACCACTGTAACTTGGAGTTAGACACAAGATTTTAAATGAAAACTTCAGAAACCACTGCAAGAGAAGGCAGAACATATGTAAAATTTCTCCTTTTTATTAGAGGGGCACAAAAAAGTCATAAAACCTTTTTTCCTCCATATTGATATATTTGAATGAGCTAACACTTTGCTTACAGATTGAGTGAAAAATCAATTTAAAATGTTCATAATTAAATTTATTTTTTTTTTAAATAGGTAACACAAGGAGGAAAAGTCACATGTCACACACAGGGACTACCGATGTGATTGTTTGTTAATTGAAGACAGTGATAAATCTGTTATTCTCCATTACTACACAGGGAAGTTGTGTGGTTTTTTTTAGATCTGCCACAACACCATGGACTCAGGCTAAACATCAATAATTTCATTAGCATGAGTTCCTAAGGGAGCTTACAGAGTGAATTTTTTCAAAATGTTCTTAAATATAACATATTTTCTATTTTCTGACATACTTTAACCTAAAACCTCACATGTAAACTAGGTATTTAGGAGAGATACGCAAGACTTAGAAAATACTGTCCTTGCCTGTAATCTTAGAAGAGATATATTCATTAAACAGGTAAGTATAAAACTGACAAAGTATAAACCAAAGCACAAGTAATGAGGTGAAATATGAAATGCATTCCAAAAAAGGTAAATAATACACATTAGCAAATAAAATGGCCTTAAACCCAGGACTAGAAACTGGAATTTGGTGGATGAATGCGAAGAGCGTGTGGAGGGGATAAGCACCATGACTGCTGAAATGAATGGAATTAATGGAAGAAAGCCTTCCATCAAGGCTGAAGAGTCTAATCACTGCACACTCATGTGTAGGAGCCAAATACGATATGGAAAATTGATGAAATAATCAGGCATGAAGCAATGAGCATTAGAGACAAAGACAGCATGTAGCCGTGAAAATGGAAAGGCACAGGCGTCTACTAGTTAAGCTCTCTGGGCCAATGTAACACCAGGGTAATGGCGGCTGTGCTCACAACGTGGAAAAACATCAGCATCTTCACTGTTGACTGTACACGCAGGGCACGACGGTCTATTACCACCGTCACACGCACCACTCCTGACAGCTCAGTTCTCTTAATGCCCTTTCAGAGGAAGCCTCTCAGAATTCAGGGAATTCCAAATGATTACACAGATAATATGCTTTATTTATACAGAACCCTAAAAATTGTATTTTTCTGGTTATTGAAACATTATAGGATCACTAACCAAGAAGATACCATTGATTCTGATTTTTTTCTGTTCCTTCACAACACAGTACATTGGCAAATTTTACCAGTTTTTTCCCTCTAATGTGTTCTTGCTCTATTCCTTTAGCTATCATAATTTTGAAAATATATTTCATATAAAACTTTTAGTGATTGAAGATTTTAAACTTAAAAGTCTTCACAGAAATCTAAGTGTTCCTAAGTTATTGCTTTTTGCCACTGAAAGCTACTAATATTGGAAGATCATTGCTACTGATATAAGTTAATAGATTCGATGTAAAAATGGCTATATATATGAATATACATACATATAACATACATATATACCAGAACTAGCAATAATCATTTAATTATCATTTACTTAATATACTCAAAATGAGCACATGTATATAAACATGGGGGTTATGAATATCATTCGGTCATCAGCTTGGCAAATATTCATTCAACAAGAAACTCCAAGAACT
This sequence comes from Murina feae, assembly GCA_004026665.1. Lineage (NCBI taxonomy): Eukaryota > Metazoa > Chordata > Mammalia > Chiroptera > Vespertilionidae > Murina > Murina feae. Next base: position 47,658 of record PVJC01004169.1, on the reverse strand, counting down.
CTTTCAGTCGCTAAAGAACCAATGAGCTTCTGTCCCCACAGAGCTCGGTAGGACAAAGCAGAGAGAAGCAAATAGGAAGGACTTAAACCTGGAAAAACTTCCTAGACGTGAAAGGAGATGGAAAAGAAGGGGACAGAGAAGTAGAATACCAGTATTCCAGGAGAGAAGAAAGTGTGTACAAAGGCTGAAGAGAGCTAGAGCGGCAAATTAGAATAACAAAAGAAAGGGAAGAGCAAGAAGATAGAAAAAGAAGAGATAAAGAGAGCAAGGCACACAGAGACAGGGAGAATCACACAAGGGAAAGGTGTGCTCTGGAAATGTAAGCTGTGGCCAGAGTAATTAAGAACAAAAGGGTGGTATTAGAGTTGGACTTTATCCTAAGGACAGGACGAAACTCTGAATAGCCAGCTCTCTTAATGGTTGTAAGCAGATGGGATGGTATCAATAGAGTATGGTAGATAGAGCTGCGGTCACAGAATCAGAGGCCTGAATTTACATTCCAGTTCTGCCACTCAATAGCTGTGTGACTTTGGAAGAGTTACTTAACCTATTGTGCCTGTTACCTCATCTGTAAAATGGGAACAATACAACCTACCACTTTATAGGATAATACAAATGAATCCGTACACCAAAACACACAAAACAGTGCCTAGCAGATAGTAAAAGCTTAATAATTGCTAGCTATTAACATTATTAGATTTGCCTTTTTGGAAGACAGATACAGAATGAAGACAGGATCCTTATCTTCATTTTCCCCAACTGTATAATGCACTTCATGTGTGCTTTGTAATGATAATTTGGAGGTTTACCAAGGAAAAACAGAGGAAGACTGTTTTCTTAATAACATGAATATAGGAATAGATATTCATTTTCCTGTACAAATGTAAAGACACACAGTATGCACTAGATTACCCTGAAAATACTTTTCTTTACTAGTATTCTTTTGATTACTACAATTGATGAAAAAGAAATACTTATCAAATGGTTAAACCACAATGTGTAAAGGTTCACCCCAAAAGTGGCATTCTGAACATAGTATAACCCTGTAACATCCTTTCCCCTCAAGAATGATATATTAGGCACCTGCCTACAACTGTACCTGCGATGAGCTACACTACTATTAAAAGGAAGGAAGGAGAGATGGGCACGTTTAAACTTGCACTTGGCACATACAAGTCCCTCAATCATAAACACACATAAGCAAAAAGGCATTTTTACTGATGCTAAACCTATCACAACTTACAGGAGATAGTCCATCAATAAAATCATTATGAAAAACCATGAAATTGCAAGCACATAGGTTTTAATTTTTCAAGACACGTGGCTTGCTGTGAAACAGGGGGAAAAGCATAGAAATTCAAAAGAGCAACATGTTGCTGTTTTGTTTTTTTTAGCTATAAAACATAAATTATCTCTTGTAGGAAATTAATTCTTTTAAAATTTGGTAGGGCAATCAAAAGGAGCAATGGTCCATATAATATTTTCTAATTAAGAATTCTACATCCTTCCAAAGAAAACTCTGCTAATTGCAGATCAAGTTCCAAATACTAAACTACTTTTCTATAAAAAAGAAAAGAAGCATTTGAGATTCTCCATCACTCGGAATGGTTCTGATGTGACTGACGAGTCCTGTCTTAGGCTCCCACAGGACACAGTGTGAAAAAGGCAGTGGGGAGGAAGGACTGTCAATGAAGTTCTGAACAGTTACCAACAGAAATATTCTCAGGCAACAAAGAAGTGCATAAGATATGAACCTTTTTCTCATTATCTGAGGTTAAAATAGAATTAATTTTCCCTCTTGAAAAATGGACTCTTATTTTAGCTCACTAGAGGTAAATCCGTCATGAAAATAGAAGTTCAAAGTTAAAGGAATTAAAACTAAATTCAAATGTAAGATGCACTTAAAAAAATACGAAAAGTTTGCACAGCAAAAGTTCAAAGCACATATTCTAAGTAAAATGGAACTTTAAAAAGATCAGTAAGGTGTTAGAAAATTAAAATTAAATCAAAGCAAAAGATAAACTCTCAAGTAGATATATGGCCTTCTATTGTATACATATTTCCTCCATAATCATAATGATTTAAGACTCAAAAGCCTTGCAGTAGGAAAATTCATTGTTGAAGATCATATCCTCTATGGGGAAAAATAAGGTTGGCAAACCTATGAAAGTCCCAGATCTTTTCATTTAAATCATGAAGATAGCAAATAAAGTGTTAGTATTTTAAATTAACACTGTATATGGTTAATTCCTAGGTATCATGCCTTGCCTTATAAGGTTTCAAGATTTCCCTCCACTGGTATTCAATACGATGTTTTCCAATTCACTTGGCTTTGCAGTAAATAATGTTCCATTCTTCCTTTCCCTGGGCCTGGCCTTCCATAATCACTCAATGCCTAACTGTATTACTGAGTTGTTGACTCTCCCCGCTTCTTGGGCCACAAAAAGGATATCAGTAATCTTTACATTTTATAAATTACTACTGAAGATAGTTCTTGAGCCTTCTCCAATATTTAAAGTCATGTGGTGTTAGCATCATTCATGCAATTTAACAACTCAACGTAACAGATACAGAACTTTGTAACATGGGCCCTTTAGCCCCTTCTCTCTTTTAAACACATTAAAGAAAAACTCTAAGGTTGGATTTTGTCTTGGTGTTCTCTTCTCACCCAACGCATAGCTACAAAAATCTTTACTCTTCTCTATAAGTTTGCTTTATCACCAATTAAAATAATTCAAATAAAATTCTACAGTAACAGAAAAGGTGTAAAGTCAATCAAAATATACCTAATGTCGAGTAAGAAGAATGAATCTACAGCTGGTGTGAGGACACAGGTCTTTTATCAAACATGCTCTCACAGGAAATCCATCAACCATCACTTTCTTGTTTCTACAGGGCAGTGGGAATCAATGGACATGATGCTGGCCCAGGGACCTACTTTAGCTCACATGGCCCTGAAATATGTAGAAATGAAGTTCTTTTTAGCATCCAATACACAGAAACTATCACAACATTTGCCTTAAAAAATATATACAGGAAGGCTTGAAGTTTTATGGGTTTGAATGCTGAAATATCTGTGGAAACTAGACTAGGAACACTGCTTCCTCACAGACCCTCTGTCACTGGTGTGCCCCCTACTAAGCATCAGTGAGAGGAAATTTCAGGGCATCCTCCTGAAAAACTCTGTCTCAGGTTAAACTGCAAAATGGGTCAATTTTGTTTTTATAGTCTACATGGGCCATTTAAGGAAAAATTTTATAGAATAACAAAAAATCCACCTGGTCTTTAGTATCTGTAGTCTATTATTAATACACTAGGGGCATGGTGCACAAAAATTTGTGCACTCAGGGGGGTCCCTCAGCCCGGCCTGTGCCCTCTCGCTAAGGTGACCAGATTTTAACATTGGTAAAGCGGGACACCATTGACCGGGGGGATTTTTATTATTATTATTATTATTATTATTATTATTATTATTATTACTTAAAATATTACAAAGAGTAGTACATATGTCTCTTTCCAAAAATTGGGACTTTTTTAAAATGCCGCGGCACGCAGGACAAATTGTTAAAAATCGGGACTGTCCCACCAAAAGCGAGACACTGGTCACCTTACCCTCTTGCAGTCTGGGACCCCGAGGGGGATGTCCACCTGCTGGTGTGCTGTCACCTACCCTTGGTTCTTCATTCCCTATGGGGCGGGGGGGTGGAGGGGTGGGTGGGAGCGGGGCTGGATGCCGGCAGCCAAGGAAGATCAGCCCTGATCGCAGGCCAGGCCTAGGGACCCTACCTGTTCACAAATTTCATGTGCCAAGCCACTAAGAAGAAGATAATAGGAAACAAAGATACACTACTTAAGTTCTATGATTGGAAGGAAACACCATATATAGACAAAGGAATCAAGAAACAGGCAAAAGGAAATGCTGAGATGAGGAATTAGCCACCGAAAATGAGTATTCCAGACAAAAGGAACGTCTGTTTAAGGCTGGAAGACAAAACAGTCTAGCACACTTTAAGGAAATAAAGAAGTTTTAAAAGGTCACTGCAAAAAAATGTGTGAAGGAGGAAGTGTAGAAAGACAAGGCTGAAGAGATAAGCAGTTTCAGACTGTACAGGGACTTAAAAACCATGTTTTGATGTTTGACTTTTATTTTAAAAAACATTAAGAGGAGCCAGTGAAGTGTTTTAAGCAAATAAGTAATTTCGCCAAAAGTTTTATTTTTTGAAAGCTCTTGGGCTGTAAAACAAAAAGTAACCTGAAAAGAAAAAGACCAGAAAATGGTGAAGCCAAATAAATGAACAACAACTACTATGAAATAAAACAGAAAGAAGAAAATACTTACGTGTGATGACTAACATTCTGGAACAGAAGGAACAATAACATTTAGGAACAGGTACCACACTACTAAACCCTAGACTACATCAACCTCTGCATTTGCCCTATAATTAACTGTCTTACTACCCTTTATCCAACATCATTCCCACCTCCCATACCAAATAAACCCTCCTTCCCCACTGTATCAACCAACTGTATCAACCAACTGTATCAACCAACTGTCCAACACAGTGGCCATTTGGCACATATGGCTATTTAAATTAATTAAGATAAAATTCATGTTAAGTTAGTTCCACAGTAGCAACAGCCACATTTCACATGTTCAATAGCAACAGATGGCTAATGGCTACTGAGTACCCTACCCAGCTAGAAAGCATTTCCCACACTGCAAAACTATCTATTGACAGTGCTGGGCTTTAGATATACCTAAGTCTGCCACTTTACCAGGTAAACGTCTACCTGAGAAGGCACCTGTGAAGACAGATTCACCCACTGTCTCATGCCCCCACCTTGCATATTAATAAGCTTCACAGTGCAGAGAAGACTCGTGGTGTATGAGCCACAAGACAGGCTCTGTGTTTGGGCTCATTAATCCTCCCTATGCTCTGAAGAAAGGAAGAGTAACAGGCATCACTCATGTTTTATAGGTGAGGACACAAGGCACAGAAACTAACTTGCCTGGGGCCATAAAGTCAATAATGAGTCACAAACACCCCGACCAGTGCCCCATCCATTAAAGTAGTCATGGCTGACTTAAGAAGCCAAGGAGAGAAACTATTCTATTTTACCTAACCCAAACAATCATTTGCTTTATCAAATGACTTGTTATATCGACAGGAGGGTCAGACCTGTTAGGTCCATATCTCATCCTATATAATAAAAGGGTGATATGCAAATTGACCCTAACAGCAGAACCACTGGGAATCATTAGTCACTATGACACACACGGACCACTAGGGGGCAGACGTTCAATGCAGGAGCTGCTCCCTGGTGGTCAGTGCCCTCCCACAGGGGGAGCTCTGCTCAGCCACAAGCCAGACTGAAGGATGCCAGCACAGCCTCTCACGCCTCCTCAGCAGCACTAAGTATGTCCAACTGCAGCTTAGGCCTGCTCCCCGCTGGCAAGTGGACATCCCCCAAGGACTCCTGGGCTGCCAGAGAGAGGTCTCACTTCCAGCTTAGACCCGATCCCCCGGGGAGTTGGCCTAAGCCAGCAGGTGGACATCCTCCAAGGGGTCCCAGATTGCAAGAGGGCACGGGCCGGACTGAAGAATCCTCCCCTCCCCCGAGTGCACAAATTTTTGTGCACCAGGCCTCTAGTATCTATATATGGACCTAATGTACAGTGTGTGTGTATGTGTGTAAATCAAAAAAAATAAGAAAGAATATTCATCCCCTGAGTTTGCCCCAAGTATTTTATCACATATGATGGGAAAGAATATTAGACACACTTACTGAAACTAAAAGCTCCAATGTATTCTTGTATTAGTAATTTGAGTCATTTGGTTACCTATAAAAATTATAACCTATTAGCTCTGCATTTTGTAATTCTTATTTGCCTCTGTAACCTGAGTAAATCTGACCTTTGTGTGTTCCTTCCAAACCTACAGAAGCAATGGGGACACAGAGAGACAATTCTTGCATTTCCATTTCAACTACCTCATTAACCAAAAAGAGTAAAATAATATACATGGAGGCATCAACCAAGTTATAGGTTAAAGATATAAAATCCACACACAGCATTTGCTTGACAGTCTTTCCAATGACAATTCTAAATGTAACGGCCAGCACTCACTAAGGCATCTCTGCCCTGATCCTGCAAAACAATTTACCCAGAGCTTCATCTGAATGATGTGAAAAATCTAAGAAACAGTGTGACAGCTCTTGCCTAACATCTGAATTCTTACATTTTAGCTGTTATATTAAATATGCAGAAAACAAAACAGGAAAGGAATAGAATATTTAAAAATACTAGCAAGCATATAATACTTATTCCTATGCTTCTAATTCTTTTTTCTAATAATAAGTATTAATCAATCCAAAGAATATAAAAACCAACTGATTTTGTACAGGAAGTCACAGCTTCCAAAATAAGTTGGACAACCACTTCTGAATTAAAAGAGCATATCTCCCTCAAATATGTCTCACAAAGGAAAAGGGCATGAATGATGATTTTAAATCCAGAATTTAATGGTCACATCTAACTCTAATTATGAAAGAGAAGAGAGCCATCATCAACTGGATTAAAAAGTCTGCTTCGTGATAGACCTTGATTTAGGAATACAAGTCAATGGAAAAAAGTCTGCATATGGAACTACTTACACAGCGTTCCTGGAAGCTCCATGGGACAGTAACAGCTTGACTATTTCCACGTGCCCATTCTTGGCCGCATCGTGGAGTGGTGAGTCGTTCTGATACCCAGGGGTGTTCACCAAAGCCTTATGCTGGAGTAACAATTCCACGACCTCCAGGTGTCCATGACTGCAGGCTTCATGCTGATTTTGAAAAAAGGAAAGGAGTGAGAAGAGTGATGAGGAAGAGCAATACCATAATAAAACCACACTTCAGGAAAATAATATGAACCTCAGTGAGCAAACTGGTTCTTACCTAAACACTCATACAACAGGCCATAATTTGTTGGCAGAGTAAAAGCCACTATTCGTAACCTTTGTGATAAGATACATGGTGATCAAGATCTGTGCAATTCATGATAGAAGATGTTTTTCATTTGAGCCTGACTGAGGTCAAGTGCTCTTATTTTAAAAGAAAATGTAGCTTTAAACTGATTATAGCTCCTAAATTATTCTACAATAACAAATTTAAAACAAGAAAAAAAACTTAGAAAGTATTTAACAACCAAATCATGCATAACACTTGAAATCACCAAGGCTGAATAGAATTCATTAAATCAGATGCTTAGCCATAAGCTAAATGGTGTACCCACACACACACACACACACATATATATATATAACCACCCAATGAAGTGAATGAGTATAAGACAAGCTTCTCTTATTTGTTGAAGCTACAGATGACTGTACATCTAGCATCAATGATAAAAAAAATCACATGGAGTAGATGCTCAAAAAGAGCTTACGAAATGAATGATACAACTGGTAACAATGGAACGTTCAAAGGTATCTCACAAGCAAATCTTTCCTTCTATCTCATGAACTGCTAACAATGCCACTCTGTTGTAATCTAACAAATTTCTGGTATAGTGTGCTATTCAATTCATAATAGGTAGTACATACTAAACACCTACAGCTTGATTTCTAGGATAAAGGAATCCAAATTAAGCATCAGGTTCTCTAAATCACTCACCAACTTTTACTACAAACCCACAGAGTGAAACAACAAGCACTCGGATCCTGACTAAACCTTCCCACCTTAAGTCTGGCAAAGAGAAGCCATTACGACTTTCTAACCTAATAAGAATTTCCCAATTTCTGTGAATCTCCAGTGGCCAGGATAAGGCCATCCACCTCATCTGCTGACACAGCTATGGCTATATTCAAATCACATACTTACTGTCCTAATATAATTAACCCATACAGCACTCGCTCCATGTATATGTGCCATCCTTTCCCCAGACTACTCTTCACACTGCATTTTAACAGTAGTAGCAGAGACTTTAAAAATGACAATGAAGCAAAGTTTTGCTGCCTCTATATATTTAGAATTGGGTAGGGTCTACACGGGAGGCCGAGGCAGATCCTCAGTGAGAATCACTACCAGTGATACCTTTCTAAAGCACCCATCCCCTCTGGCCTCTCTTTGCTCCACAAAATGCTTCCAACTGCATGCAAAGCTGCAGAATGGATGGAACCTGATGCTGCCTCGCCACACATTTGCGGCTAAGTTCAGCAATATCATATAACTGGTTTCTTAAATCTAAAGGTAGTCAGTCAAAAGGTAGCTCCATTCGGTGCCTACCACAATTGAAGAGCTAGATGTCAAATAGTCATTTTCTCTTACTTGTTGAAATTATGTCTTCTGACTTAAAAAGGGTGAATATATGGCAGAGAATGATATAGAAACAACTACATAACTATAAACTATTAATAACTAGGAAATATAAACAGAACGGGAATAAAAAACAAACAAACAGAAAACTACCAACGGTGTCCAGCCAGCGTGGTCTTTGACATTTGGATCGCTTCCGTTTTGTAAGAGGTATGCAACAGAAGGTGTGTCGCCCTAGTATAAGACAAAGAACACAAAAAGAAATTAAAAATCACCAAGAAACAAATAAGACAGAATTTTGTTGTTATTTTTAAAGATTCTATGTCTTTAAAGATAAAATGAAAACAAAATATTTCCCCTTATGCATATTGCTCATAAGTTAATAAATAATAGGGTTTGTATGTATGAACTATTCTGAGGTACCAAGTCCTGGAATTCATATGGTACATCCATCCTTAAATACAGTACAAAATCTCTGCTATAAGCAACCCATCTTGAAATTCATTTCAAAGTACCAAATAAAGAACACTAGCCACACATCAATTATCTGATCATAATAAAGGTTTCAAAAGTCATTTCATCTGTGAAAACCATTCTTTTGAGCACATATAAAAACGGGTTCTGAGTATTGTTTAAAACAAAATTAAAGCCAGGAAGACTGCTCAGTAAAACCAATGTTAAGACTGCCAAAAACTATCTTACGGGCTGTCACTCTATCCTTAATACACAAACTTAGCTTATATTCACCTTATTTGCTCTAAGATATTTTTCTAGGCAGAAGCAAGACTTATTTTTTTCCAAAAATAACTAAAAAACTTTCTCTGAAAATAAATTTAAAAATTACATTTGACAAGTTACGTATGACAGTGTTGTGTTTTCTGAAGCTCCTCTTTAGGGAGAACAAATCTCTTTCCTCCCACTCCCAGCCCCTATACTCTTCTGAAATATCGGTTCAGCCTCTATAGGCTGATAACATAAAAGTCATTTAAGACCTCTTAATACAGTAACATTTGCTTTTATTTTATTGTTTTGGGCCACCATTCAAATGCAGCATTATCTTAAGATGGTAACTTACTTAGTTTTCTGAAAAGCAAATCCACATGCAACACGTATATTTTTATATTCCTAACTTAAATATTCAACACACCTAAAATATAAGCATGCTATGTGTTTCAAATCAAATGCTCCAGTTCATATGAAAAACATTTTTCCATAGTTCCTGAGGGGTACACATTCTATATCTCTAATGCAAGGTAACATGTATTTAGCAAATGTTGCTCTATATTCAAGTCAGTTCCAAATGAGTTCAGGAAAATCTGACAAAATACAAATATGAATTTTCTAAAATAATTTGGGGCAGATGAACTACCACAACCACACCCATTCCCAACCTTCAACATGAAAGTAAACACAAGAGGTAGGTGAAAAAAATTTCTCAAAAATTTCCTCATTCTAACTATGCATGGTAATCACAAAACCATATTCACCCGAAGAAGCCTGTAAAATAAGCACAAGTGTGGAATGGAGGAGTCACATGGGAACAGTCACGCAGGAATGGAGTGATAGTTCAGAGACTAAAGTCAGAATCTCCGGTAAGGCTGCTGGACAGTGGTGTTTTTCTTTCATGTCACCTCTTTATATCACTTGTCTCAATTGCACCCGTAGACTTCCCTGAACTGTGTAGCTGATTTACAAACTGCTTATTTTTGTTCCTTTATTTTCTTTTTTCCATCACCATTTATTCCTCTATATCCTCTTTCACCTCCGCCCACCCCTCACCCCCACAATCACCACACTGTTGGCCAACTGCCTGCTTTTAATACCCAACCTGCTTTCCCTCCCTGAGTACTTAAAAGTTTGTCATATTTTCATCCTTCTCCTTTATGTAAATTTAATGTAATGCACATAAGTAAAATTATAATTAGATAGGATCCGCAGTAACTGGGTAAGCTTGAACCAATATGAAGTTTCCAAGAAATAAATTAATTTCTGCTTCTGATTTCTTTAAATTGCTTTCTTCTGTAATAGAATATTTTCTGAGTAATAAGCACTCACTTTTAGGCTCCTCACAACTTACAAAAATAATTGAGACTTTTTTTATTAACCACAGCAAGAAAAAAAAAACCCATCTGAGGAAAGTATTTACCAAGGCTTATAAGAAACTCTAAATGGATTTGATATTTTGAAGTAATACCTTAAAGCCTGAAAATAAGGAAACATGCATGCCACACTGAATTTTCTTCTTGCTCACTTTTCATTCAAAGGGCTCTTCACACATTCATGGATACTTTAACAATATAAATTAACTTCCAAAAACACACACACACACAAACAGAACTTATTCCTTGATATACAGATTTACACTCCCAAGACACTGTTAATAAACATCTTTATAAAAATAATACAGAACATTACGACTAAGTGCAATAATCACGAGTTATCCCAAATGGTTAAGCTTACCACATATATGAACCAACCAAGTACCTAAAGTTTCTTTTAGCAACCAGATGTCTTATTTTGTGTTTGTTTGTTTTTAATTGGCCATCTGGAATGGAGCTCTCAAAAATATTAAACACTAGGGGCCCGGTGCATGAAATTCGTGCAGGGGGGGGGGGGGGGGGGGGGGGGGGGGCGCGAGTGCCTGGTGAGCGCACACAGCCTGGCGGGGGCCCCACTGCTGACCAGACACACATGGCGCTTCGCGCGGGCAGCTAATGAGCACAAATGGCCAGGCCGCAGTGGACACGGCTGGGGTGAGAGGACTGGGCGCCGCCATCTTGTGGCTATGGACGTGGCCATCTTTGTCTCGGAGTGACAGTTAACTTGCATATTACTCTTTTATTAGATAGGATATTAGATAGAATTTCCCTGGCCATTGAGCCAGAGTTTACTATTTGAATAAAATAATTTCTCAGATGATTCTGACAATTTAGACATCGTGACATAAGTTACTAATATTACAAAGGTGGTGGGTGACAGACAGAGAGAAAATGAATACAGACTCTAAGAGGTGTTCTAGAAATTAAAATCTTAAAATGTCACAGATGCCAGTGTGGTTTTGAGTTCTTTGCTACTTTCTTGAGAAGCCAGTAAGAAGGATCGTGTAATAATGTGACTCTACACATAGTATAACAACAATTACAAAGTCAAAGCCTGAAGGAGGCTTCTCACCAGGGATTTTCTCTCTTCTCAAGAAATCCTCACCACTCTTTTTAGGTTAAGCACATCATGCCTTGTAAGTTGCCTTCAAAATAGTATCTATTATGTTTGTATGACAAATATATCACATGTCATGCCAACTTCAAGCCATTCTTGTATTTCACAATCCATTCACTGCTGTGGCATGAATTATGAGTAATCATTACCATTTCAAAGATCGGTACTAGAGAACTTTGGGGAGGTTTTTCCCAGCACCTCCAGCAAAGCCGATATAATAAGAGTAACAAATCAAAATCTCTATGTCTAGAAAAATGTCAAATACTAAGCTGTTGGTTTTTTCATTAACTCAGAAAAATAAATAACATAAGTGTTTATCTTATAACTAGGGGCCCGGTGCATGAAATTTGTGCACTGGGGGGGGGGGGGTCCACCCTCAGCCCAGCCTGCCCACTCTCACATATTGGGAGTCTTTAGGGGGTGTCCTACTGAGGGCTTAGGCCTGCTCCCTGCTCCCCTTGGGAAGTGGACCTAAGCCACAGTCTGGCCTCCCTTTGTGGGAGGCGATCAGACTAATCAGGGGAAGCCACCAGCCCCATCACCCCGCTGCTGCAACCACTGCCAGTCAGCGCAGCCACCAAGGTGTTTTCATCAACACGGACTCCAGTCCCTTCACCATGAAAAAATGACAACTTTCTTTAGGCATTTTCAAGATGTGTCTTTCATAGGATATGACATTTTTTTTTTTTTTTATTCTCACCTGAGGATATGATTCCATTGATTTTTAGAGAATGTAGAAGAGAAGGGAAAAACAGAGAGAAACATCAAATGAGAGGAACACTTTGATTGGTTGCCTCCGGCATATTGGTTGCCTCCTGGTCCTGGCCAGGGAGGAGCCTGCAATGTAGGTACATACACTTGGTCACAATTGAAACCAGACCCTGCGGTCAGCAGGCTGAGGCATTATGCACTGAGCCAAACTGGCTAGGGCAGGATATGACATTTATTAGCCCTCCAGCAGTGGACCTTAATCTTTTTTTTCTCCAGGAGTGTGGTAGAAAAACCCTAGATAGCCTTTTTGGATTCTTATTACCCAAGTTACTAAGAATATTACCAGTGGCATACAGGGAGCTTATCCAATGAGTGGTAAGAAAAGGTGTTTCTTCTGTAGTTCACTCTGATCACTGGCTCCACCCCTGCCCCTCCAATCCCAGCTCCATCCCTGCGCAGGCCTGTAACCTCTGACCGAGGATGCAGGCCTGGGCTGAAGACCCCCAAGTCCCTCCGACTGCCGGCTCCACAGAGCCCAGGCCTCTGCAATCACCAGCTCTGATCCTGCCCTCCGTAATTGTGGGCTCTACCCTTGCCCCACTGGCAGCTTGTGGGCAGGGGACCCCCAGGCACCTCCGACTGCGGGTTCCGCCCTTGCCCCACTACAGCCTCTGGCCAAGGCTGCAGGCCTGGACAGGGGACCCCCAGACCCCTATGATCACTGGCTCTGCCCCTGCCCAGGCCTGCAGTCTCTGCCTGAGGCTGCAGGCCTGGGCACAAGATCTACAAGCCCCTCCAATAGCTGGCTTCACAGAGCCCAGGCCTCTGCGATCAGTGGCTCTGATCCTGCCCTCTGCCATCATCAGCTCTGCCCTTGCCCCACTGGTAGCCTCTAGCCAAGCCTACAGGCCTGAGCAGGGGACCCCCAGACCACTGCCTTGCTGGCTTCATCAGGGCTCAGACCTCTGCAATTGCAGGCTCTGCTCCTGCCCCCTCCGATCACCGGCTCCACCCTTGCCCATGCCTGAGGCCTCTGGTGAAGGCCTCTGGCCTGGGCAGGAGGATCCCCAGCCCCCTCTGATCGCCTGTTCCCCCCCTCAAGCCCCCGCCTCCCTCGCCACCTGCCTGGCTAACAGGCCTAACCACTCTAGTGGCGGGGCTGAGCCGGACCGGGTGCTGCCATCTTGTGGCCATGGGCGTTGCCATCTTGTGGCCATGGGGGCGGCCATCTTTGTGATGGAGTGATGCCTAATTTGCATATTACTCTTTTATTAGATAGGATAACAGGAAGAAAAACATACAAGCTAAGGGTATGGCCAAAACTGCTATTTTAGAGAAGTTAGGAAAAGTCTCTCTGAAAGAGGTGGCATTTGAGCAGAAGCCTGAAGAAGGGATCGCACAGGGCTATGTAGGCATGGAAGACTTTGGATTTTGTTTTAAGTGGGCCAGGAAGTTATTGGTAGGGCAGCAGAGAAATGATCAGTTCTGACCTGGGTCAGATTACTATGGCTCTCATATAGAGAACTGAATGCAGAAAAGCAGAGCAAGAAATGAGACACTACTTCAGGGTGTGGTTGGAAAACTGACTCCCCAAAAACTGTCTGTGTCCTAATCTCCAGAACTTGAATGTTACCTTATATGACAAAAGGGAATTTGCAATGTGATTAAGGGTACAGAGCTAGATGGGAGAGATTATCCTGCACTCTCAGGGTGTCCCTGGGGGGTAGCCATGTGAGCCTCTACAGGAAGGGAGCCTTCCTGGCCAGGTCAGAAAGATAATGCAAGGACTCTACCCGCTGTTGCACAGCCAGTAAGAAAACGGGATCTCAGTCTGACAACCACAAGAAACATGCAGTTCCTTGAAACAACCCTGATAATCAACGAAATGGGTTCTCGCTTGGAGCCTCCAGAAAGTAACCTAGCTGACATGCTGATTTTAGCCTGGTGAGAGCCACACCGGACTTCTGACCTAAGAAAATAAATCTGCCTTGTTTTTAGTCACTAAAATTGTAGGAATTTGCAGTGACAGCAACAGGGCACTAACACAAGTGGCCAGGGCAACAAGAAAAGACAAGTAGCTTCCACTGGGGTGGTAGCTATAAAAAGGTTATGGTCAACAGAGATGCCCAGAGGAAGGTCTGGAGCAGGATATTAAAGAATTGTGTCAATAATGTTACCGAATTCAAGAGATGATTCTGTAAAACCATCACAGCAGCAAGGGAAGCTAGCCAGCCGAGAACATTCAAACTACCAGGGTCCTCTGCCCTCAGTGAGACACCAAGAAGGCATCACACAACCACAACTTCCCTCTAACCTGAGGGGCAATGGAGACATGGGAAATTCAAGTCTATCAAGACACTTTATGGAAAAACAACAACTATGACAACGATGACTAAAATCCATCTTTTGACAACATAAAACCTGGTACTTCCCCTTATTTGCTCTGGCTGTCTGAAAGGTCATCAAATCTATATTCATTATTCAACAGCAGAAAGCCTTTTCCTCTTTTCTGTGCCTTGTTCATTTTATAGTAGTTTTAACTTTGGAGCCCCCTCTAATCCTTTTCTCAAGTAGGTCGATACAAAACACAAATTAAGACAGCAGAATTGCAATATTTGGTTTTCTAGTACACACAGATTATTTCACTTTCAGCTTCAAATGAAAAAAATTAGGGTAAAAAGCTACAATGAATTATTTATAATACACAGATGCACACACACAAACAAATCCACTAAGTTTCTTTCAAGTATTTGTTCTATTAGAATCAAGCTGGATGGGGGTTAATTTTAATAACATTTTTAAAGAGACACTATTGTTAGTGATTTTAAAAAAACAATAGATTAGCTTTTCACAAGTGTACTGCATCAGAACCTGCCAACTAATGACAATAACAATATATGATAAGTTCAAAAGAATCAAAATGGGTAACTCCAGTACTGGCAAGACTCTCAGTAAACTGACAATCTCACAGAACTACTGTGAAACAATCTTCAATGGAGAAAAGTCACAAGGCAGCTCATGCCACCATGTTTTCCTGCCTGAAGATTCTCCTGTAGCCTTTTCCCATGGCCTAGGCAAAAGGTCGGCAAACTATGGCCTATGGGCCAGATACCTATCTGCTTGTGGATGTGAAGTTTTATTGGCTTACATACTGTCTATGGCTGCTTTTGCACTACCAAAACAGAGGTGAATAGCTGTTATAGAAACTATGTGATGTGCAAAGGTAAAATTTTCACTCTAACTGCCCTTTTAAAAAGCATTTACCAAACCATGGCCTAGATTCTAGGTCCTAGAGATCCTCATTAAAAAAAGATAAATAATTCTTTTTATAAAAAAAAAAAAGTGTATCACCCTAGCTGGTTTGGCTCAGTGGATAGAACATTGGCCTGTGGATTGAAGGACTCCAGGTTCGATTCCAGCCAAGGGCACATGCCCGGTTACAAGCTCGATCCCCAGTGTGGGGCGGACAGGAGGCAGCCAATCAATAATTCTCTCTCATCATTGATGTTTCTATCTCTCTCTTCCTCTCCCTTCCTCTCTGAAATCAATAAAATATATTAAAAAAATAAAAATAAAAATTATCTACCAATATAGGTGGATGCTTACCTGGTAAGTGTGAAAATAATTCCCAGAAAGCAAAATGTAGATACTAAAGTAGCCATATTTTTATGTACTATTCAGAAAAGGTAACAAAAATAATTATTATGTTAGCTACTTATATCTATGAAGCATTAATAATATTATGTTAAGATGTATAGTAGCTTATGTGTATATCTATTGTATGTATATGTATATACATTATATATAACAAGAAGACAAGGTTTTTAAAATTGTGCTTTGCTAAAATCAAACTAGAGCTAATCCTGAAGATTCAAGTTGTTCAAAGGATATGTAATCCTGAATATGTAGTCATATTGCAGGTTCTCCCTCCCAACCTGCATCAGATGTCGGAAAATAAAGCAAGGGAAAAATAAAACACTAACCATTGGAAAAGACTCATTTTTGTGCTCAGGGGTCCCTGACTCAATGTCTACCCCATGTTGTTCCCAGATGTTTTGTCACCAACCTCATGAAGGGGTTCCTTCCAGACCTCCCAAAGTTCTCTATCCATACAAACGACCCAAGGATTTCCCAGAGAATTTACTGGAATACCCTAAAACCTATCTTAATTAAGTATTAAGCTCTCCCATATCTTATTTTCCATTTCAAAGATTAACCACCTCATATTCTGTAAACCAGCCAGGTTCCAAAACAAACACTGTCACACCCCAGGTGTTGAGACAGTGAATAAAGAGAATTAACGTCAATGAGCAGACTATGGAAAGGAATGGCTGGCAGGAGGGCACACAACAGGTCCTTAGTGGTGAAGCACAGGAGCTACTCTCACAGTCGAATTTCCTGATCGTTGGAGAAACAAACAGATCACATCTTTCAACCTTCCAAATTCTAGCTGTGCCCCCTAGGAGCTTGCCACTTCTCACAGTGCCCCTAGCCCTATTGCTTAGAGGGACATGTCGCCAGCGGTAACTTGGCAATTATCTTTATTCATACAGCATGAGAAGGATGGGTGAACAAAATGGTGAAAATGGAACACACTATTATGGAACAGACAAAAACAAAAGCACCTGCTCAAAGAGAAGCTAAAATACTGAAACACTGATTTTCTCCTAAAGAGCATGTTCCTCAGGCTTGAGGACCTAACTGAGATGGGCTTTAGTCCCTATGAATTCTATTTCTCCGGTTCAACCTTTAAGTATCACATCTGTGGGAGTTAAATCATTCTAGTCAGCTTTCCTCATTTTTCACAAACTCCAAAGAAACTGTTCTATAGCTGGTCTCATTCTGAAATTGTTATTTCAAAGTAAGTTTCGTACCTTAATTGAAGCAATATGGAGCAAAGTCTCGCCCTTATGATTTCTTTTCACAGCAAGGTTACCGGGTGTCAGTTTCGTTGCAGAGGGGCTGGACAGCATTCGCCCGTAATTGGTACTGTTCAGTGTCGAGGGCGGTGTACCTGGTGAGGAGCTCATGGATTCATCTAATACAGTTCTGGTTTTCCTCCTTGCTCTGTCTCCAACTTGAAGTCTGGTTGAAGGCTGCAAAGAAGAGCCGGGCACCGGGATGATTTTTCCTGAGAGCCCCGTTTGCTTAGCAACATTGGCACTGGCGCTGGGAATGCCGTCTCTACGTCTCTTAGAAACGGGACTGGAAAGTCTCCTGTGACGCCCACGTTTCCCATTCTTAGATGAAAGATCATTTTCACCGAGATTCTTCTCAGGAGTCATGACTTCATTCCTGCTCTCAATTTCTGGAGACTCTATTTGCTCAGCCAATGGTAAAGAGACTTCGGCTAAGTTTCCAAAACATTCATCTTCCCCCACAGAGCCACTTGCTAATAAGTCTATTTCACCATTTCTCTGAGGACTAGCATTAACAGATGGTTGGGCAGAGGAAGATACCAGCTTTTCCTTAAATCTCTCTTTGGAGTCAAGTTGACTATCTTTTTTGTTTGCCTCTAAATTCCACACTCTGTTGATTTTAGTTAAAATTTTCTTTCTCCGTTTTTTTCCAGACCTTGTAGAAGCCTTTATAGCCCT
Source organism: Murina feae (assembly GCA_004026665.1). Classification (NCBI taxonomy): domain Eukaryota; kingdom Metazoa; phylum Chordata; class Mammalia; order Chiroptera; family Vespertilionidae; genus Murina; species Murina feae. Next base: position 29,836 of record PVJC01004169.1, on the reverse strand, counting down.
CGCAGAAGAGTCTCCTGGAGGACTCACAGAAACATATTCATACGTTGAGGCCTGCTGAGCATTTTCATCATTCATCACTTGAGGCTGAGTTTGTACTGAAACTTTACTTACAACATATCTGACCTTCTTACTTCGAGGACTAAACCACATTTTTATTGAATTCTTCTTACTTTCTGCATGATTAAATAAACTTTTCCTGGATGTTTCTTTTTTTAAATCTGATAGAAAAAAAAGGAAAAGAAATCTGTCACATGAACTTAACCTTAATCTCTCCCATCTTGAGCTCCCACAGAATTTTGTTTATGGTTTCCCTAAAGTGTATCACCTTTAATTTATGTCCCTCTTTCTCCTGTCCTAGACTATGAACTCCGTAACCAGAGATATTTGGACATTCAAAACAAATGTTTACAGAATGCTGTGTTAGTCCTGACAGTGTTCTAGGGGCTGGAGAAGAAAACAGGGACCTTATATGCCACTGGGAATGACCAAAAAATATGAATAAATAAGTAGTGCATACAGTACGCTAGTGGTTATAAGAGCCATGGAGAAAAGATATATTAAATAAATAAATAATCCAAAGAAAGATTTTCAGGAACCAAGTTCTAAAACTAAGTTACTTTAAGAGGAAAGCCAGTGATACCTTATTACTAAGGACAGATAACATCCACTGGATAGGAAATAAACATGTCGTATTACTAAGGTGTTACATAAAATTGTCAAGTGTACTTATTCTTGATTTCTTTTCAACATTCTCATGTCTTAAAATATTAGCGAGAAAAAGGAAATTATAAGGTATTTTTAATTCATTTTAGACATTTTTTTTCACACAGAACACTTACTATTTTATTAGTTCAAATTTAATAATACATTATAAAATTAGTAAATTAAAATCTAAAGTTCAAAATTAATTCTTCTATTTTTTACTTCATGTTTCTTGAATATAAAACTCCTATCTTTACAAACAGATCTGCCAAAAACAGGTCCATAAACAAGAAAGAAAAAGGTGGACTATGAAAAACAAATACTTAGTGTATATCTCAGTAGAAATTACAGAGACATGATTCCTGCCTAGCAAAGGAATTCTGTCAAACTCTACTCCACTCCAAAGAAGCCATCCCTTCTTCCTGGTGGAAAAATGGCAGAACTACAATGGAAAGACTAAGCAAGAGTGTGTATGTGAATAAGGGCAGGCCCTCTGACATCCTTATAATATCCTAGCTGAATGGCAGGCACCTGACCCACCAAGTGCTATTAGGACAGGATCTTGAAAATCAAAACAGAAGAATGAAGCATCCATTCACACAGAGACTTAACTTCTAAATTCAACAAGGTCTTTCCTTTGCAGTGATAAGTAGATTTCAAACTAAGTCACTTCTGATACAATCTCAAGTCTAGAGGAAAAGTCAAAAGGAAATGTACTGGGATTACTTTTTAAGAAAGACTCGGGATTACAAAGATTAAATAGAGATTAATCCACTGGTAGTCTGTAACAACTTGTATTTAATTTTTGGAAATTTATTTTAAACATACATAATGACATTTTCAACTAAAAAGTCAAATAAATGCTCAAGTCTCAATGCTTTTAAAACTTACTGTAGAATTAGACATTTAATAAAAAACTAAGGCTTGTAAGTAGTAGCAACATACCCAATTGACTAAAAAATTCTAAATCTAAAAAGACAACAAATTTCACTCAGGTATACATATTTCTTATCTTATAAAGCAATAAGTGAAAACAGCAAATATTCATGTAATTTATAGGCACACAATTTCACTAGTCAGAATTATTTTAATTGTGTATCTTGTCCTACCTAAGCAAAGACCACAACAGCAAGTATGTTGTAAATTCTGGGCTTTACACAGCATATCACAGTTAAAACGATAAAAAGCAAAACCCCCACTACTCCTCGAACATCAACCACACTATTGACTGCTACAACAATTCATATGGGTTAATGCTTCTAAGCATGAAAAATTATTATATTCATTTCACGAAGAAAAACACGTAGTCCTTCTTCTACAAAGTAAACCTCATTATGATGACATTTAAAAGAATTCTATTTTCTGAATTTAAACATTTCTGAGTACTCCTAACTATCCAGGACCAGAGATGCACATGTGGCCAAGGAGCTGCCCAGCCAAGTTTACTCTTAAAATTACTATAGAAAAGGCAAGCAATTAGCAAATGCGATTCAGCTATCATTAATCTACATCAAAGGATTATAATGATGAACACTGGGTGCCTTTCAAATGATCCTATTATAGGTTTCACAACAGAAGTTGAGAAATCTCGTTGACAAACTAGCCCCTTATTAAAAATCAAAGGGAAGTACTTTGCTACCATCTGTGCAACATTAACGACTTCACCGAAGAATGATTATTTTGTAAGTTAAGAAGTAATCAGTTCTACCTAAAAATTAAAAATAAAAACACAGCTATTCAAATGCTCATCTTCATCTATTATAAAAAGTCACAGCATATATGAAACACTATGTAATTCGCCACAGAGACCAGCCTCTCTCCTGAAACCAGAAAATTAAGTTGTGATCCTACGAATGCATAATCACAATTTTTTTAAATGTCACCAACACCAACATATATTTCACAGAACCCGACCAGCACCTGCAAGGTCTGATTTAATATGACGGGGCCAGGAGAAAATAAAAACTTTTAAATTTAACTCCATTAGTAGAAAGCAGATTATGTTATAAAGAATAAGATAAAATTATCCATAAATGCTTGTCAGAAACATTTATGACAGTCTCTTCACTTTCAAATACACTGAACCGAGAAAAATGTATTCAACTATTTAGAAGCTGATTTTATTACTGTAAATCAGGCTGCTTTATCTCCAGTGTATACCATATACCATGTCCCTGACTTGACAGGTTCTTCCTAATTATCCACCTTAATTACAGTGATTATATATTTTATAGTAAGGGCAAAGAACAAGGTTCATTTGGAAGATAAATTGTGAACTACATGTTAAAAAAAAAATAGAAAAAATGTGGAAGGTGTCCAACCATTCCACCTAATTCACCTTCTACACTAGACCAGTTATCCATATGATTTTGGAGCTAGACCTTAAGAATCATTTAATCTAATACCCTTATTTTATGAGAAGATCATTTCCAATATCCTCAGTATTTGATCCAACTATTATTTCTCTCTACCTACTCACCTCACTCACCTTACACCACTTTAAGCACTTGCTAGATAAACTAACATAAAGGTACTACATAAAATATACTGAATAGATAAAATATAAATACACACTCTCAAATGCCCTTTCAAGGCTAGTTTGTTTTAAGGGACATCAAGAGGAAAGGTTGATGACAATTTAATTTACAATAGTAGAAAAACCTTCATCATAGAAATGAGAATTATATTAGAAATTTATATTTCAGATAGCATTGATATTTCAGATAGAATTTATATTTATCATCTTCTATAAAACTAGCAAAGAAGAATGTTAGCACTATAAATGGAATTGTTGAAGGCACAACCTAAGAATTTGTTTTAAACTTGTTTTGTTTTGATTAGGTTTAGCCTCTGGGATATGAGTGAAGTCTTAACACTGCCAATTTTTCTCTAACCCAATCAACAAACATAATGAACACCTATACTTCTAACAAAAGCAATGTGTCAAAGAACAAAACAAACAGCAAGAAACTTACAATCTGACTGCCTGGCTTAACCTAGGTCCTCAATTTCCTCATCTGCAGAATAAAGGGATTAAAGATAACCTTCTATGAACATATTTGCAAATGTTATCACCAATAAGGGCTTAATCTCCAACATTTACAGGGAACTCATACAACTTAACAAAAGTAAAATAAACAACCCAATCAAAAAAATGGGCAAGGGTCCTAAATAGATACTTCCAAAAGAAGGCAGAAGAAAGGCCAAGAGACATATGAAAACATGCTCACAGTCACTAATCATCCAAGAGATGCAAATCAAAAAGACAATACGGTACGTCTCACACCTGTCAGAAAGGCTATCATCAACAAATCAATAAACAACAAGTGCTGGAGAGGATGCGGAGAAAAAGGAACCCTTGTTCACTGCTGGTGGGAATGCAGACTGGTGCAGCCACTGTGGAGAACAGTATGGAGTTTCCTCAAAAAACTAAAAATGGAACTCCCATTTGACCCAGTGATTCCACTTTTAGGAATATATCCCAAGAAACCAGAAATACCAATCAGAAAGGATATATACACCCCTATATTCATAGCAGCACAATTCACCATAGCTAAGATTTGGAAACAGCTTAAGTGCCCATCAGCAGATGAGTGGGTTAAAAAGCTGTGGTACATCTATCCAATGGAATACTATGCCGCTGTAAAAAGGAATTCTTACCATTTGCAACAGCATAGATGAAACTGGAGAGCATTATGCTAAGTGAAATAAGAAAGTCAGAAAGATAAATATCACATGATCTCATTTATGAACTATAATGAACAACATAAACTGATGAACAGGGACAGATCCAGAGACAGAGAAGCATCGATCAGACCGTCAAACCTCAGAGGGAAGGTAGGGGAGGGTGGGGGAAGGGGGAGGGATCAACCAAAGAACTTATATGCAAGCATATAGGCCTAACCAATGGACAGACAACAGGAGGGTGAGGGCATGAGAGGGGGTTGGGGGTAATGTGGGGATAAGGACACATGTAATACCTTAATAAAGAAATTTTAAAAATAAATACATAAATAAGATAACCTTCTAGCTCCTAAAATTCTGCTTATATAATATGCAAACTATAAAATATCAATTAATTGTAAAGAAAGTAATGTTAAAGCCAGCACTACTGAAGTCTGGTAAGGACTGAAGTAATTATCTTATCCAATAAAAGAATAATATGCATATTAACCATCACACCATCACTCCATCAGAAAGATGGCTGCAGCTACAGAGCTGGAGTGAGCAGGAGGTTTGTGTTGTCCCTGGTAATGGAGAAAGGGAAGCTTCCCACCTGCCCTGGCTGGCCCTGTGCTCCGTTCAAGGCTACAAAGTTTCAATTATAGAAGTTAAATAAATCCCAGATACCGGCTTCCAGCCTGTGGGCATGGCCAGCCTGAAAACAGCCATCACCACTCACCCAGGCTGGCCAGGTACCCCAGCAGGAACCCCCACCATCAAGGGGCTGTGGCCTGCCTGCAAATAGCCATCAGCCACTCAGCCAGGCTGGCCAGGCACCACAGCAGAGACACCCACCCTGAAGGGAGTGTGGCCAGTCTGAAAATGGCCCTCAGCCCCTCACCCAGGCTGGCCAGGAACCTCAGTGGGATGCCCACCCTGATCCGGGACACCCTTCAGGACAAACCAGCTGGCCCCCACCCATGCACCAGGTCTCTAGCCTATATAATAAAAGGGTAATATGAAAATTGACCTTAACAGCAGAACCACTGGGAATGACTGGTCACTATGACACACACTGACCACCAGAGGGCAGACACTCAATGCAGGAGCTGCCCCTGGTGGTCAGTGTGCTCCCACAGGGGGAGCTCTGCTCAGCCACAAGCCAGGTTGATGGCTGCCAGTACAGTGGTGGTGGTGGGAGGCTCTCCTGCCCCCTCAGCAGCGCTAAGGATGTCCGACCGCAGCTTAGGCCTGATCCCCCCAGGGAGTGGGCCTCAGCCAGCAGGTGGACATCCCCCAAGGATTCCCAGACTGCAAGAGGGCACAGGCCGGGCTTAGGGACTCCCTCCAGGTGCACAAATTTTTGTGTACCGGGCCTCTAGTCCTATCTAATAAAAGAGTAATATGCAAATTGACCATCACTCAAACATATAAGATGGGCACTCCCATGTGGTCAAAGATAGCTGGCAGGGTAGGGCAGTTGGGGGAGACCAGGGCAGAGCTGTTTGGGGTGACCCAGATCTGCAGGGCAGGGCAGTTGGGGGTTACCAGGCCTGCAGGGGAGGGCAGTTAGGGGCAATCAGGTCAGCAGGGGAGCAGTTAGGTGTCAATCAGATTGGCTGGGGAGTGGTAAAGGGCAATCAGGCAGGTAGGGGAGTGGTTTAGAGCTAGCAGTCCTGGATTTTGGGAGGAATGTCTGACTGCCTATTTAGGCCTGATCCCACTGGGATACTCTGGAGGGTCCCAGATTGGAGAGGGTGCAGATTGGGCTGAGAGACACCTTCCCCCCTTCCCCACTCCGTGCACGAATTTTGTGCACTGGGCCTCTAGTTCATTATATAATAAGGAAAACAAATACAAAATGGCCTTCAGAAAACTACTCACCCTAATTTTTCCCCAAGTTCCACCTGTACTCTCAGATGTGAAAGATGGCATTCTGAATGGCCTCAGATTCCACACAAAGACTTGTTCTAAACTCAATAATTTTCCTAAATATCTTTTTAAATGATGAAAAATTAAGCCATTTCACTATTATGGTCCACAAAAGATGAAAACCATAGTGATGATTCAAACATCACTAACCAAGATAAAATTTCTGAAGAAGTCCTCTATTTTACTTTTCTTTGCATCCATGGTACCCCAGGCTCCACAATTTACTACTCATCAAGGGTTACTCTGTCACCATTAAAAATGTCACATTTGCTGTTGTGGTTAAATTGTGTCCCTCCTAAAATTCATACAAAGAAATCCAACCCACAGCACCTCCGGATGTGACCTTATTTGGAAACAGGGCCATTCAGATGTAATTAGTGGTAATGTGCAGGGTGGGACTTGAATGCAAGATGACTGGTGTCCTTTTTAAAGGGATTAGGTAATCTGACTCAAACTTGCGAGAACAACATGTGAATATGAAGACCATCTGAAACCAAGGAGAAAGGCCTGGAACACATCCTACCCTCACAGACCCTGAAGGAACCAATCTTACCTACATCTTGATTTTGGACTAGCCTGGGAGATAAGGACTTCCTGTCATTTCAACCCCCCCATGTGTGGTGTGCTCCTTCCTTATGGCAGCCCCAGCAAGCTAGTATCACTATAGCAGCACTAATAATCACTACACAGCAACTGGAGGAGAATCAAATCAAATCATCCTGACAGACACAAATAAATCTCAGAGCTGCACCCCAAACCTCCATGCTTGGCCAATATTCCTAACAGACCACACATCTTTAAGAATCTCATGAAAACCACTTTCACAGAGACATGAACATTTCTCATACTGTATAATTAACTCAAGAGGCTCACTAATCCTTCCCCCCACCCCCATCACTGCCAAAGATGCTCAGACTCTTGATTAAGGACTCCTGCTTTAATCAATGTTGGGGAAGGGGATACCAGATCAAACAGTAATCTCTCTAATCAGAAAATAAACACTATTAGCACTCTCTGAATAAGAAGAAAAAGAATACAGATGAACTTAATCATAAAACTTTTCCTCATTGGGCTCTTAAGAGATTTATAACACAGCATTTTTCAAAAAGGTAAGTACTTTAAAAAATGTGTATGTGTATAATTACATCTGAAAGTCAAACCGGTTAGGGTGGTAACTATGATTTTAATTCTTAAAAATATGGACCTAGTCAATAAGACTCAGTATTTGCCTCGTTTATTTATTTTTACAGATCACTTCACCATTAATAGTCGACAATGACACATCATGTAGGAAAATGAAGATAAAAGATTTTAAAACAGAAATCTAGCCTTTCATATGCGCATTATCAATCATGGCAATCTGCCACTCAAGAATAGGTTCTCCTACAAAGGAACACAAGCTAAAAGGAAGTGATCTGGTCAATAAAAGGACAATTCCCATATCTAACTATGAAGATTCAAAACACTACTTTCTTTCCACAGTTAATTAGTTCTCAACAGAAAGCACAATGGGAAGATACACAGTTAATACACAGAGTCTAAGAATAATTTAAAAAACATTAACCCCCAGTTACATAGAAAAAAAAGTGAATATTGGATTTTTGCTCTTTAAAAATGTGCTCATTTAATTAATTGAGTTTAGAAAAGTGATCCACAGAAAGAGGTTGTATTCTATCTTGCAAAAGTGTATTTAAGTGTGTTTAAGGGTATAATCACTATTCTACACATATTGCACAGACATGATCATAACTGGAAAAGCAGGCAGTGGAAGTAGCAAAAGAAAGTCTGGACTGACAATGAGAAGAAATGGACTGTTCCTTCTGCTTTTGGTACTAACTACGTGTGTGACTTCAGACAAGATACATTTAACTTCTGTGGCCCTTGGTTTCTCATCTATAAAAAAAGGAGTGAGACTTAATTACCTCTAAGGTATCTGTCATTCAAAATAATTCCAAACCCTATAAATCTTAAATCTGAAACACGCCATTCAGAGTTCCTGCTAGCTCTTTACACACTTCATGTGGTCAGCAGTTCATTGCTTATGTGAATAAGGGAGACAGTGCCAGTGCTCACCTGAAAGCTCATTCCCATGCAGCAAATTCCGAAGCTTACTACAAAGCTGGATCATGCTGTCCAACTGCCTGTTTATCTTCACATCTTGTATCCAAGCTGGGGTGTTACACACTGGACATTCGGTTCCAAGGCAGTCACTTACACAGTTACTGAAAAAACATATGTAATTATCAACGCACTCAGCAGAATCTGAATTCCAGTAAGTAATTGCTATTTACATTTTTTAATTTGACAATCGAAGGGAAAAGTGGTCAGTGCCCCTAACTATAAGTCAGGTATTGCATGTTTTAAAATTCTTTCTGTACACAGGTTAAAAACCACTGGGATATATCAAAACCATCTTTTATTTCTTTTTTATTTTAATTTTTTAAATTTCTCTTTATTGTTATAAGTATTACAGATGTCCCCTTTGGGTTTTTTGTGGGTTTTTTCCCCTCTACTCTGCACCCATTACTCCCAGGCCTTCACTACTCTATTACCTGTGTATCAAACCCATCTTTTAAAAGTGCATGATATTTGTGGCATTGCTCAGCATTTTAAAGAACTCCAAATCTGCAAAGAATAGAAATGGCTACGCTAATTCTGGGCACCATAGAATCCAAATAAACCAAAACTGTTCTGAACTGTTTCTTTCCTATGTTTTTATCATTTAAAGATGACTTTTTTTTTTTTAAAGATGTTCTCCTGCCTCTCTTAATCTTTCATTGGCTATTTTAAGTCATGGACTCCTTGAGAATCCAATTAAATGTACGTATGGCTTTCTCCTCTCTTACACACATATATATATATACACACACACACACACATGCACATATGCACTTTACATATAATTTCATGGAGTCTTTTATGTTTCAGCAGTTTGTCACTAATCTATTATGCACAGTGAGACAAATTAAATCTGCTTGCTAGAGTAGAAACAGGGAGTGGGCATCGTTTCATAAGAGGATCACCGGAGGCCTTTTGGAGGAGGTGACATTTGAGCTGAAGTGTAACTGGTAGTCACTTCACACATATTTGGCAAAATATGTTCCAGATGAAAGAAATAGCATGTGCGGAAGTCCTGGGCCAGGAGTGAGATGATGCTTCATAAACTGAGAGGAGCTGGCTGGAACTCGATGAGCCAAAGGAAAGTGGGATCCAAGAGGGGAGCAGAAATTAGGTCCCATCCATGGTCTGTAGACCTTAGTGCAAAGTTTGCACCCTAGTGAGTCCTAATACAGTGACAGGTATATTTATATAAAGGAGAGATTTGGACATAAGAGACAAACATGCCCACCATGTAAACATGAAAGCTAAGACCAGCGTGATGTATCCACCAGACAAGGAATGCCAAGGACTGCCAGATGCTGAAGTTTCTCCACCAGAGTGCAGAAAAGAGGGTGGAACAGAGTCTCCCTCACAGCCCTCCAAAGAACCAACCCTGCTGACATCTTGCTCTTAGACTTCTGGCCTCCAGAAGAGAGAGACAATACATTTCTGTTGTTCTAAGCCACCCAGTTTTGGTGCTTTGTTATGGCAGCCCTAGGAAACTAACACAATTAATATAAGAACTAGACTTTTATAGTTTAGAAAGTCTAGATTCAAAACTAACTGGAAGAAGAAGAAGAAGAAAAACGACATATTTGAATTATATAATAGAGGCCCAGTGCACAAAAATTTGTGCACTCAGGGGAAGGGGGGTACCTCAGCCTGGCCTGTGCCCTCTCGCAGTCTGGGAATGCTTGGGGGATGTCCACCTGATGGCTTAGGCCTGCTCCCCATGTGATCGGGCCTAAGCTGGCAGTCAAGACATCCCTCTGGCAGTTTGGGAACCCTCAGGGGATGTCTACTTGCCAGTGGGGAGCAGGCATAAGCTGCAGTCGAACATCCTTAGCGCTGCTGAGGAGGCAGGAAAGGCTCCCACCACCACCACTGTGCTGGCAGCTGGCAGCCTTGTGGTTCAGTAGAGCACCCCTGTGGGAGTGCAATGACCACCAAGGGCAGCTCTTGCATTGAGCATCTGCCCCCTGGTGGCCAGTGTGTGTCATAGTGACCAGTCATTCCCAGTGGTTCTGCTGTTAGGGTGAATTTGCATATTACCCTTTTATTATATAGGATAGAGGCCTGGTGCATGGGTGGGGGCCGGCTGGTTTGTCCTGAAGGGTGTCCTGGATCAGGGCGGGGGTCCCGCTGGGGTTCCTGGCCAGCCTGGGTGAGGGGCTGAGGGCCGTTTGCAGGCTGGCCACAGCACCTTCAAGGTAGGTGTCCCCCCCGGGGTGCCTGTCCTACCTGGGTGAGGGGGATGGCTGTTTGCAGGATGGCCACAGCCCCTTCAGGGTCGGGGGTCCTGCTGGGGTGCCTGGCAAGTCTGGGTGAGGGGCTGATGGCTGTTTGCAGGCTGGCCAAGCCTCTGAGCAGGGACCCTCACCCCATGAGGGTGGGGCCATCCTGGGTGAGAGGCTGATGGCTGTTTGCAGGCTGGCCACAGCCCTCAGCGACCCAAGCTCCCAGTCAGGCTGGCTGGAAGCAGGTATCTGGGATTTATTTATCTTCTATAATTGAAACTTTGTTGCCTTGAGTGGAGGCCACAGCGGGCCTAGGCAGGCGGGAAGCTTAGCTTCCTCCATCGCCAGGGCAACCAAGCCTCCTGCTTGCTCTAGCTCCATGGCTGCCAGCTGCCATCTTGGTTGGGTTAATTTGCATATAGTCACTCTAACTGGCTGGTGGGCGTGGCTTGGGATGTAGTAGAGTGACGCAATTAGCATATTACTCTTTCATTAGATTAGACACTAATTTTTCCCCAAATATAGCAAAGCTGCTTATTAAACTCTATAACTTTGATCAAGTCATCCTCTTAGAGCTTTGATTTCTTTCTTTAAATTAAGATATTTATAAGGGTCAAAATGAGATAATATAGAAGTTACCTTGCAGTATAAGACAGCTACACAAACATAAAAAAATTATCATCAATATGAATACATAGCTATTAGTAGTAAAAAGCATAGTTGCTACATAGGTATATATTAATTACATATATGATATATACAAGATGTAATATATCCAGCCATAACTACTTACCTACAGAATATGTGCTCACATCTTCCTAAACACACAGGCTCTTTCAGAATATCAGTGCTGTTTGAAGAAAGGAAAACAATCAAGACTTAGTCACTTATAGATAAACATTTTATATCCAACATTTCATAAATCCAAGGCCCAACCCTATTATATTTCTCTTTTCTCAAAGCAGAAAATATTAAGGATGTGGTCATCCTGGTTAAACATTTTACCATAACACATTCGTGCACTTTGGGGGGGGGGGGAGTCCCCCCGAGCCCGGCCTGCACCCTCTTGCAGTCTGGGACCCCTCAGGGGATGTCTGACTGTCGGCTTAGGCTGGCTCCCCAGCTCGCTGCTTCTTAGCACTGCCTTGAGGGCAGCTCCTGCATTCAGCATCTGCCCCCTGGTGGCCAGTTCATGTCACAGCAACCAGTCATTCCCGTTTGGTCAATTTGCATATTAGGTTTTATTATATAGGATATAGGATACCTGCTGAATTCAAATAACAACTACCATATTTGGGTACAAATTGTAACATTTTTTATAACATATACTGGGAAGTCATAGAAAGGAGTAACTTCATTCAGGCATCTCTAAACACGCTTAGACACTCAGGCATACAAATCTATAATACCAGATAGGCCCCACAGTCCACTGCTTCCTCACCAGCTATGAGTAAGCATCATAAAAAGAATGACATATAAGTATATCTCTATAAATTTATGCAGTAGCCTCTTTATCTTTGTGCTGCTATCAAAGTGATGTATTAGATGCTGTGAGTAAACAAACAAATAATCCCCATGCTCCTCAATCCCATTAACCTTATTGCAGCCAAATGCTTTGAGCTTCTCACCACCTAGATTCATTCCTACCTCTTCACCCATAAGTTTACCCTCCCAGTTCCACACACAGATGAAAAGATCTCCTTCAGTCATTTTCCTTCTTAACATGTGCTACCTTATTAGTCCCTAGATGCCGCATTTTCTCTGGCTCTTAAAGTATTCTATTATCATCAGCACCTTCTCCATCGCATATAAACATGCACAGATAATCTCTCCTTCAACCTAAAAGAAAAAAATGCTTTCTTTAGGTTGTGCCTCCCACTCTACTTTTTGACCAGCTCTCCCCTTCCTAAGTTCTTTAAAGTGCTCTATTCAGCTAACTCCATCTCCTTACCTTGCTAGCTCTAACTTCCCACTGCTGAAACTGCTCTCTCCAAAGCATTGTTGGTCCTCATTCTCTGTGTGACCTCTCTGTGAAATCACATTTACATCACCCTCTTTCCTGAAACCTTTCCTCCCATTGAGCTTTAATTTTTTATTTATCTGCCTATTTCAGCACTTCTTAAGCTGCTGATTCTCCTATCTATCAATGTAGACCTACTCCCAGCATGCAGTCCACAGCATTCTAGCTTTCTCTGACAATATTTGACTCGATGCCTTAATTCTTCTGTTTCTAACTTTAAATTTCCTTTCTAAGATAACTGTGAACCCTTTGCCTAAATTCTGTTGTCATAATTAGCTGGTTTAATAATATTAATAAAAGAAAGAGAACAAAGGGGAGGTCAGACACTAGAAGCATGGCCATCTGGGCAGCTTCACCAGGAAGCCACAACTTCACGCTCCCCAGGAAATCAGCAGTCCATTCCCTGCAGATCACTAGGGGAAGGAATTGCACTGAGAGGGAGATCCATACATGCACAGTGAAGTCGGTGTGACAACGGAGAGGTGCTAGTGTGTCACTCCAGCCTGGGAAAACAGATCATTATCTAGGTGGGGGAAGCCACACTGCAAGAGAGCAAAATCTCGGAAGGTTAAAAAGCCCCGAAGAGTTTCCTCTCCCTTGCTTTCTGCTTGTCCCTTACCTTCACTTGCTCCTTGCTTGACCCGCACTCACTGGCCATGTGGCCTTAAACAGCCACATGACCCAGGGACATGAGAACCCGTACACAAAGGACTGCGGCTGGGAACACAAGCTAAGCTAGCCAAACGCTGGACTGGTCTACACTTTAATGTAGAACAAAAACTCTGGGCAGTGGCCTTAATCCTGGCACAAGAAATAATTTTTCTCCCCCCTTCTAAGCTCTTCTAGCTAACAATCAAACTAACATGAGACAAATTAACAGGAGAAAATGTCCCAAGTTTATTACAAATGTTCATGCAAGGGTGTCACTGACATAAGAACCAGAAAAAAAAAAAAAACATTTCGCAACTGAGGTTTATGTACCATTTTGGACAAAGGGGAAAGGGATAGGGGTCTAGGACTTCCCAGGGGAAGTAGGCAATTCCTGAGTCCCTTCCCTTGTTTCTTAATAACCAGTCTTGAATCAATGTCCGAAAGGACAGATTTAAGGCAAAAACTCTGGTCCCCTGCACAACCTTTCCTATCTCTGCTCACCAAGAACTCCATGCTCTCCTGAGGCCAATCTCTGTAACATATCTCAAATACCCTAGTCCAACTCCAAGCCCTTAACTGCTCAGACTGTTCTCCCCCACCTAGAACACCCATCCTCCGCCCCAAAAACTATTCAGGCCCCCCGTGTTACCCAAATACTGCCCAGGATGATAAAAATGTCACCACACAAAGCAGCTCAAGAATTCCTGGGTGTTAGTTTCCATGCCATCACTTAAGCTAAATCTGTACCCTGCAACAGAAATGTAAAGCACACCTAAACAAAAATCTTAACTTCCACAGCTGAAAAGGCTTTTTTAAAAAAAGCGTTTATTAGACCATTGCTAGCATAACAGAAAGACAGGTCTTAGGGCATGGAGACAGATATGTCCATCGTCTAGAGTTTTACAAGTATTTTTTATACATCAAGCAGGCAAGAGAAAGCATTTACTTTAGCTGTAATGTGAGAAGGTGAAGCAGGGCTAGTTCTAGGATAGGCCAGCAGAGTCCTAGCTATTCTTTTTTGATAATCTTGAATATCGCCACCTGGAAATTAATTAGATGATTCCAACATACACCAGGGGGTGTGAGCGGTCTTTTGTCGGCTTTGCACTGCAGTTAACTGATGAACCCCTTTTTGTCTCTCCCTCCTACTCTCTGACCTGTCGTAATTTAACTTAAGACATCTCAGGTTTTTCTCCTCAGAGGCACAAAGTTGAATGTTACACTCTTTCCTAAGGGGTAGTTTTATAAGCCAAGTTTCTATATGTATGACTTAAGAGATTACAAAATGTTCCGATGTTCCAGAGAGATGGTATCTAGTTGAAAACAAAATATTTTGTATTTTATCTGCCTGATTCTGTTTTTTTGTTTGTTTGTTTGTTCGTTTTTCTTGTTTGTTTCAAAATAGATGTAGCCCTACAGACAAGAGATCTTGACTTTCATTTTTTTTCTGAGCTTCCTCACACACCATTCCCTACTAATACGGTGCTATATGAACAGCAGGATTTCAATAAATCCTTAGTGAAAGAATCAAATGGAAGACTCTACACAAAAATGCATGCATAGCAACAATTCTATTTGGTCCTTCCGCTATTTCCTGTTTAATGTACATGTATAGATTAGAAAGAAAAAATCTAGAAGAATAAGAAAAGGCATCTGCAGGGTAACAGGATTTCTGTGCATTGAAAATTCTCACTGCAGTAGCACTTCTGTTACTTTACCTGTACTGGGTTTGGAAAGATCTGTGCAGTCAGAGAATCATAACTTAGAGAAGAACTAACTAATAAGAACAAACTATTAAAAAAAAAAAAAAGGTTCTATTGATATAAAATTTTCTTTGCAAAGAAAAAGGATAGTGAATTCAGTTAATTTATCAGGTAGACCTATTTCTTAACTGAATGGCTCCCAAAGCTTCCATAATATATTAACTGCTATTTAATATTAGACAAGATAGCTACCACAGTACTTTTACATTTTAGAAAATCTGCAAGGTATTAAATGTGGAACAACATATTTAACACCAAAATGCACAGGCCTTCATGTCAATTAAACAATTTGGGGTATTCATCTTTACAAGAGTAAACAAATATGTTAACAAGTAAGGGATACGAATAATGGCATGGATGCATCATATTTTGTCGTTATTTTATATGCCACATTCAAGCTAATCGCATGGGAAAAATAAGAAATCATATCTAATTGTTTAGTGTCAATAACTACTGAATAAATCAATGAGTCAAATGTCCCAAAAGTCAGCCCTGACTGGTTTGGCTCAGTGGATAGAGCATTGGCCTGCGGACTGAAAGGTCCCAGGTTCGATTCCAGTCAAGGGCATGTACCTTGGTTGTGGGCGCATCCCCAGTAGCGGGTGTGCAGGAGGCAGCTGATGGATGTTTCTCTCTCACTGATGTTTCTAATTCTCTCTATCCCTCTCCCTTCCTCTTTGTAAAAAAAAATCAATAAAATATACTTAAAAATATATATATTCCAAAAGTCAAATGGACAATAGAATTCTATTATTAATGACTAATTACAATAGAACCTACCATGTGAGATGAGACAGACAAGCCACAGAGATTATACACTGAGTGGCCAGATTATTATGACCACCTGACGTTTGTAGGCAAATCTAATCTAATTAAAGAGTAATATGCAAATTAACTGCCTCTCCGGGATGCCTAGGCCACGCTCACCAGCCAATCAGAGCAGCTGTATGCAAATCAACTCAGCCAAAATGGCAGCCAGCAGTCATGGAGCTAGAGTAAACAGCAGGCTTCCGTTGCAACTGCCTGCCTAGGCTGGCTGAGCCTCTGCTCACGGTAACAATGTTTCAATTATAGAACCCATGGAGCTGAAACAAACAGGAGGCTTCCTTACCTGCCTAGGCCTCGGCTCAAAGCAACAGTGTTTCAATTATAGAAGATAAATAAACCCCAGAAATCTGATTCCAGCCAGCCTCACTGGGACCTTGGGTCAATGGGAGCTGTGGGCAGCTTTCAGCCTGAAAATTGCCCTCAGCCCCTCACCCAGGCTGGTCAGGTACCCCAGTAGGGACTCAAACCCTGAAGGGACTGTGGGCAGCCTGAAAACGGCCGTCAGCTCCTCACCCAGGTTGCCTAGGCACCCCAGGAGGAACCCAAAACCTGAAGAGACTGTGGGCAGCCTGAAAATGGCCCTCAGCCCCTCACCCAGGCTTGCCACACCCCAATGGGGTGAGGGTCCACACTGGGGGGCTTGGCCAGCCTGCAAACAGCCATCAGCCCCTCACTCAGGCTGGCCAGGCACGCCAGAAAGTGGACATCCCCTGAAGGGTCCCAGATTGCGAGAGGGCACAGGCCAGGCTGAGGGACCCCCTAAGTGCACAAATTTTTGTGCACTGGGCCCCTAGTTAGCTATAATTTCGCACTGAAGTTGCTAGAGGGCCAGACCATTATAAACAGGGAAGCAGGTTGTTTACCACAACAGTATAAGTGATTTTTCTGAAGATATGGGTAAACAACACGATTTAACAGTCTTTGAACATGGGATATATTTGAACGTGAGTGGCCAGATTATTATGACCACCTGACGTTTGTAGGCAAATTAGCTGTACACCGAATCATATGGGATATGAAAGCTGAAGGCCTGCTTGAACACCTTTGCTGTCTGCAGTTACCAAGATAAAACATCTCTAATTCACATAGGAACACAAGGATTGGACAGTCGAGCATTGGAAAAAAGTCATGTGGTCCAATGAATCACGTTTTCAGTTGCATCATGCAGATGGCAGAGTGGTGGGGACAGTGTTATGGTTTGGGGCATGTTTTCCCGGCATGATTTGGGCCCTTTAATTCGTGTGGAACAACGTCTGAATAGCACAACATACCAAAGTATCATTACTGATCAGGTTCATCCTATCATGTTGATGGCATATTCCAATAGAGATGGCTTCTTCCAACCAGACAATGTGACATGCAATGGTGCTCGTATTTTGATGGAGTGGTTTCAAGAACATGAGGGAGACTTTACCTTGCTTAGGTGGCCCCCACAATCACCAGATCTCAATGCAATTGAGCATTTGTGGGAGGAAGTTACAAGAGCCATCAGGCAGCTGGTTCGACAACCATCAAATCTCACAGAACTGGACAGTGCTATTCATCAGGCATGGCGTCAGATTCCTCACATCACCTTTCAACATCTCGTGGAGTAAATGCCAAGAAGAACCGCTGCAGTATTGGAAGGTACTGATGGGGTGATCATAGTAATCTGGCCACTCCCGTTCAAATATACCCCACGTTCAAAGGCTGTTAAATTGCGTTATTTACCCGTATCTTCATTAAAACAAAACACTTCTACTGTCATGGTAAACAACCTTCTTCCCTATTTATAATGGTCTGGCCCTTTAGCAACTTCAGCGTGAAATTATTGCTGATTTGCCTACAAATGTCAGGTGGTCATAATAATCTGGCCACTCAGTGTATATACCCAATTCAAATAATTTTGGTTATTCTCTCTTCAATTCCCTTTTCTCCAAAGCAAAGCAGTCTCTAAGTAACTGCTGGTCTTCACTCCTACCACCTGATGTTCAAATGTTAAGTTTCAAAACTCAGGCCTAGACAATCATCTTTATACTCTCTTCCCTGTTCACTTCCAAAAGAATGCCTTCAATTACCATCTCTATGCAGATTTGTACTACCAGCCTAATAGCTCTCCTCTGAGCTTCAGATCTGCTGACCAATAACTTCTTGTAAGACCACCCCCTATGCTATGGGGGACAGTATTAAAGGGTGCTCAGTGTGCCTGATAGTTTCCCTGGCCATCACAAGCCCTACATAATACCAGGTACGTGTAGGACTGTAATAGGACTGTTCATGTTGTCATTCTAGCTTGCAATCCCAGGGGGAAAGACCAGTACCTTCTATACCTACCTGCCCTTAGTCATGTTTACTATGAATAACTAACCCCAGGAACTTAGGGGGGGCATACATGGTGAGTCAAGTTAATCAACCAGGTCCTTCTAGTATTTCCAATTTCAAAGCTTTCATGCATTAACTTAACAAACACTAAGAAACTATGTGTCTAGCACTGTGGCTACAAATCTGAACCTGTCCTTATGAAATGTGTAGTATAACTGAAGACAGGCATCAATCAAAGAATTAAAATACAACATCCTATATAATAATCCTGTATAATAAAGAGATAATGTGCAAATTAACCCTCATGCCCTCACAAAGATGGCTGCCTACGACCAGGCCGGCAGGGGGATTAGTGAGGGATGACCAAATGACTGAACAAGCAGGCTGCATGGGGCGACCAGGCCAGCAGGGGGATCAGTGAGAGACGACAGAATGACTGAACAGGCAGGCTAGGCTGCGTGGGGAGACCAGGCTGGCAGCGGGGTTAGTGAGGGACAACCAAACGACTGGACAGCATGCTGCGTGAGGCAACCAGGCTGGCTAGGGGGCCATGAGGAGCAACCAGGCCAGCAAGGGGGACAGTTAGGGGAAACCAGGCCGGTGGGGGAGATGCAGCTGAGGGCCATTAGGCTGGCAGGGGGAGGGCAGTTGGGGGGCAACCAGGCCAGCAGAGGGGGGCAATTGGGGATGATCTGGCTGGCAGTGGGGGGCAGTTAGCGGCAACCAGGATGGCTGGGGGGCAACTAGGGATGATCAGGCAGGCAGGCAGGTGAGCAATTAGGAGCCAGCGGTCCCAGATTACAGTCGGACATCCCCCACGGGCCACGGATTGGAGAGGGTGCAGGCTGGGCTGAGGGGACCACCCCCTTCCCGTGCACGAATTTCATGCACCAGGCATCTAGTAAGTAAATAAAATCCATAATATAGAGGGCTATATGATACATACTGAACACCAATGATATGTGCCCTTTTGTTTTAAAACTTTTTAAATAGCATTCAATGGACACTAATAATTACGGAATCTGTAAAACTGGAGGGAGCCTTAAAAGCAATTGATCTACTTTCCTTATTTTATTGATGAGGACACTAGTCTCAGGAAAGCTACATGAATTGCTCTCCTTGGAAGTAACTCTAAGCATATCTCAGAGATATTTTAAGTTTTTGTAGGTTTGGTTCCAGACCACAGCAATAAACCCAGTGTCGCAATAAATCAAGCCCTAAGCTTTGCTGACAGGGGGGGGGGGGGGGGTGGCCTTCAATTTGTAAAAAACAACAACAACAAAAAACAACCCACGAATATCTGTATCTGTGAAGAACAATAAAGCCAGGTACGCCTCCATCTGAACCAACTGAAGTCTGTTAGGCTACTAATCACTTTATGATTTGACCGTGCCTTAATTCTCTGCCAACCTGACTCAATTTACCTTTATTCTATAATAATTTTTAGCATATTATTTGCTAATGACCCCTCACCTGGCTCCATTTATAGAAATCTACCCAAGGCCTAGTTCAAGCTTTCCGCCACTGGCTCCAGCCAAGTACTATTTTCGGCATCCCCTTGGCCTTCATCATAATTATCATAATTTACCCCGTATAGGTACACATTTCATCCCTTAGAATTAAGCATATGCTTTTTAAAGGTAGAAAACATATCACCATATCCCTATTAACACAGTGCCTCAGGGATGGCTTGTTGCCCTAATGAATAATCAGTGCCAGAGCAAACCAAAAGGAGTGATCCTCTCAATGAAGGGTTATCGGCCTTTGTGAATGCCTCTGAACACTGGCAACTCCCAAAGGAAGGCAAGAGCTGACTGCTGGAGTCAGAAGTCTATCCTTTACTTTACTTTCCACTCATGTAACACTTAAACCCTAACCGGCACTGTTCTAAGTACCTCATAAGTATTAACTCATTTAATTCTCACAACAACCTTACACAGTACAAACTACTACTAATTCATTTTACAATAATAAAAAGAAAAGCAAACAAAGGTGAATTAATTGGCTCAAAATCACTGAGTAAGGATTTGAAGCCAGCGTCCAAAATCCATGCTCTTAATCACTGAGCATCCTGCCTCAAAACCTGATGGCCTGTTAGATGACGAGAGATAATTCAGAAAAATAAAATCACCTCTTCTAAAAACTGCAAAATTACTTTTTGACTTGTTTCCTAAAAGTTGATTGAAAAGGTGCTAGTACTCCAAGTTATAATTCTCTTGGACACCAACTCCCCACTGCCCTCCCCCCCCCAATAAAATGTCAAGGTACCTAATAGTTTTAACTCCAAAAATAATATCATCTGAGACCTGGGCTTCACACTGCAGCACCTATGATCATTTTCTGCTTCCTTTCGGAGCACAGTATTACTATGCTTTCTGCCAGACTCTCAAATGGTCTGGTCTTCCTAGTTCACATTTCCAAGTCTTTAAAATAGCTTCTATCTGGTTGTGCGGCTTGGACCTAACACAAATGTCACATCTGGCCTCTTGAACAATTTCATCAATTCACCTTGCAGCCATACTTATGCTAAAGGTCAAGAAAGGATGCCGTGTACTGTAGCCAATCTGTCTCCACCTGCAAGTAATGCCTGCTGCGAAATAGATCCAGCTGCACGCTGAATGTGAGGGTGATGGGGCAATCACTGGCCCTCCGGGTAGAGCTCGGACGCCCTGTAAAAGGACATTCGTGCTCACACACAATTTCTAATAACATGACATCGCTTTGAATGGTAGGTAGCAAAAACAAGAAGCAGACTGTCCTGAGCTGCTCCTTTCGAGCAACGATGCCAGGGAGCTACTAGGCAAGGGCAGAGGTGAAAAGAATGTTCTGCCCTTGGAAGTAACTCTAAGCATATCTCAGAGATATTACAGGTTTCGTTCCAGACCACGGCAACAAACAGTGCCATGCTGCATTCACTACAGGCTGTGCCAAACATGCAGACACCAGGAGAGGAATGCAAAATCATTTTTACTACTAAACCCGTGTGATATAAAATTTTATACCAAAAAGGGATTTTTTTAAAACATATATTTTATTGATTTTTTACAGACAGGAAGGGAGAGGGATAGAGAGTTAGAAACATTGATGAGAGAGAAACATCGATCAGCTGCCTCCTGCACACTCCCTACTGGGGATTTGGCCGCAACTAAGGTACATGCCCTTGACCGGAATCGAACCTGGGACCCTTCAGTCTGCAGGCCGACGTTCTATCCACTGAGCCAAACGGGTTAGGGCCCAAAAAGGGACTTTTAAACTTAAGACATTTTGCCTGTTAAAACTGAGGTTGGCAAATCATTGCCTACATGCCATATCAAGCCAGAAGGCTGTTTTTGCACAGCCCTTGAGCTACAAATGTTGTAAAAGCACAAAAATAATGAAACTGTGGCCAGCAAAGCCTAGCACATTGACTGTTTGGCCTTTACAGAAAGTTTGCAGAGCCCTACGTTAAAATACACATTCAAAGAAACATCTGAGGTTTAGCTACTAATTAGTGGTTCACTTGTTAACTTTTTGCTTAAATCACTGGAGTTCAACACCATTCTCCAGTCGAGGAGTTGTACTGAAAGTCCAGACCTAGCTACTTGATGTCTACTTGATGCGGCTCTGTCTGTTCGGTTAGAAACTGGAAAAGTATTTGCTGGGAGGTAAAAAATGAGACTGGCCTTATTAAATTTCAGGACAACCTAGAGATTATTCATATAAATCACCTATTTTGTTTCTTTCTCCCAAACCATTCATTCACCAAGCAGACTGCTTTCTTATAGTTTTATAAGACACCTATTATCACTTATTCTACGACAACTACCACACTTGGCACTTCCTTTACATGTGTAATTTCATTTAGGCTCTTCACTCCCATAGAAGTGTACCTTCGTGAGGGTTGGAGTTTTCTTCCTCACTTTGCTCATTAATGAATCCCAAATGCCTAGAACAGTGTCGG
This sequence comes from Murina feae, assembly GCA_004026665.1. Lineage (NCBI taxonomy): Eukaryota > Metazoa > Chordata > Mammalia > Chiroptera > Vespertilionidae > Murina > Murina feae. Next base: position 7,699 of record PVJC01004169.1, on the reverse strand, counting down.
ACACTTTGTAGGATCCCGGTAATCATTTTAATTATTATTAATGAGCACTATCATCACTTATATAGGGAAAGTGAGGCACAGAGAGGTTGAATGACCTGGGCAAACTCAATAGTGTCAAAGCTGGAACCTGGCATCAGGCAGCCTGACGGTGCTGACCGAGTGAAGCCCTGTGCGCTTCCCCTGAGCCTTCCACACAGAAACGGCCCTCCTGAACATCTAACTGCCCTTGAACTGACTATTCGGGCTTGTCTACAACTGCTCCTACCACAGCAACCAGCGGAGCCGGCTCTAAATCTGAATCTCAGATGGATCGCCCCTGTGCTATGAGAAAGGGCACACACACTCAGGATGTCTGCAGGCACCCATTCTAGCAAAGGGGCCACTGTTTAAGTTTTAAAGTTTTTTTTTTAGTGCAAAACTTGTGACAATTAAGTCAGCGGTTCTCAACCTGTGGGTCGCAACCCCTTTGGCGGTCGAACGACCCTTTCACGGGGGTTGCCTTACATTACAACTCACAACAGTAGCAACATTACAGTTATGAAGTAGCAACGAAAATCATTTTACCGTGGGGGTCACAACATGAGGAACTGTTTTTAAAGGGCCAGAAGGCTGAGAACCACTGAATTGAGTCCATTTCATTCATTCTTAAAGGAAGAACTGCTATGTGACTTACACTTTATGTGTAACTAAGTTCTGCAAGTTGGAAATCAGAGGCGAAAAAAATCAAAACAGTCCAAAAAAAAGGAAATATGGCGGGGACAACTACAAAGAGAGAAAACCCAACAGAGTGATAGGGATGCAGAAATCCTGAGCTGCGCACCTAACAGGAGCTCAATAAACGCTTGAGAAGAAGTGAAAAGTGAGACAAGCCCTTCTTGGGTTGTACTAGCCTTCTTGGTTTCTGTACTAGGAAGAGCTAATAGAGAAGAAAGGAGTACACGTCAGACAAACGGTGTCTTTAGGTGGGATGAAAACTTTAGACGCAGGGGACTCACGTGGTGTGACAACAAGAAGGAAAGTAAGCAATCTAGTCAGGGCACATTGAGGGGGAGGGGGTCGGGGGTGGGAGGTGGGAGGTGGGGGGGACGGGTTCCGGCCTCCACCCCAGTAGGGGGCGCGGAGACGGTGCCTCCATCCCCGGTAGGGGGCGTGCAGGTGGAAGCTGATCATTGATTTTCTCTCATCATTGATGTTTCTAACTCTCTCTCCCTCTCTCTACCTCTGAAATCAATAAAAATATATTTAACATAAAAAAGAAGCAAAAAAAAACAAAAACAAAAACAACCCAAGCACTGGCTGGTTTGCCTGCGGACTGAAAGGTCCCAGGTTGGATTCCGGTCAAGGGCATGTACCTTGGTTGCAGGCACATCCCTAGTGAGAGGTGTGCAGGAGGCAGCTGATCAGTGTGTTTCTAACTCTCTATCCCTCTCCCTTCCTCTCAGTAAAAAATCAATAAAATATACTTTAAAAACACAAAAACAAAACACGAAGCAGCATCTCTAAAGAGGAAGCCCCAATCCCGTTTCCTTGACCAAACCAAAGAAACCTCCCACTCTCTCTCCTTCCCCCAAAAAAGTTGCTACGGAGCTGAGCGACCGCTGCTCCAAACTTGGCGCGGGATGCTGGGGTCAGCTCGACACGGGGACCCGGGGCCCCGCAACAGCGCCGCCGCCTCGGCCCGCCCGGCCCGGCCCGGCCCACAGATTCAAACTCCGCGGCGGGCGGGGACCGCGTTCACCCCCTCCGGGCCTTCGGGCGGTTCCCACGCCGCTCAAGTTCCACAACTACCACCTGAGCCGGGTTTCCTGGGGGAAGAAAATGCCAGAAAGCCACCCAGAACTGTGAATGGGGCCGGGGAGGGCAGGTACCAACTCCGCCAGCGGCGGGAGCGGCCCGGAAGGAGGATCCGGAGGTGGGAGAAGATCCCGGCCCCCGAGGCCGGGCGCCCCTCGCCCCGCGGCACCCCCGCGCGATCGTCTTTACCAGCGCGAGCAGCGCAGCAGCGTCTCCAGCCGGTTGAGCGCGGCGCGGCTGTGGGCCCAGGCGCCGCCCGCCGCCGGCTCCATGGCGGGCGCGGGACGCGGCTGGTTCCCGGAGCGGACCCTCAGGTCCCGATTCCCTGGCATCGCCCCGCTTCCGCGTAAAAGGCTCCTCGGAGAGCGGGGCGCGGACAGGATGCGGACTCCGAGTCGGACGCCGCCGGCCTGCGAGCCGAGCCCTGCCCCAGCGATTCCCGGGTCTGGGCGGCGGGACGCCCGGGGGGCGGGGCAGGCAGTGAAACCCGCCAAAACCCCCGCGCGCGGGGCAGGGGGCGGGGCCAGAACGCGCGCCCGAGGCTGTGTGGGCGGGGTCTCTGTGCGGAAGGGGGCGGGGATAGAGAACGCTCCGCCCCCTGTGGGCGGGGCACTTAAGGTTTTAAACAAATACAGAACGAAGCAAGCCCTTGTTTTCCTGGGACAATGATGTCACCCTCCTCTGAACTTAAGCGGTGAAAAATCACGCGCCGAGAAGCGTTTAGCTGAGTGTTACATGGAAAGAGTGATGTTTCCATTACTGTTGAGCTTGGAAAAGCTTTGCTCATGACACTGAGAGTGCCACTCTCTTTACTCCTAAGAAATAACTTTTTTCTTGTCTGTTAAAAAGTGTGTCTTCCCTTGAGAGGATTTTTCATTGATCGCCATAATTTATAGATAAATCTATTGAGCTCTTCTTATGGTTCTGCATCCAATTCACTACCAAAAATCTTTGCATTATTTCCCCTTAACTTAGTCTCAAATCTACCCACCTCTCTCCATCTTCACTCTGCAACAGGCACAATTGTACTATGCTCACCTGGATTGTCCCCTTAGCCTTCTAGCTGGTATCCCTGTGTCCACCCAAATTCTCTTCAAGCTTCAGGCTACACTGCAGCCATCCAAAACATTGCCAAATAAGCACATGGTTCATAAAAGAAGAATGAATCAAACTAAATAAAGTTTTATAGGGTATTTTGACTGACCTCTGATAGCACTGTAAACCAACCTTTTTTTTAACTTAGTTGTAGCCAAGACATTAATCTTTTATTAACCCAGTTGAGCCATTGTTTTGCAAAGCCTCAGAGATATCAAACTCTAGAAAACTTAAAATGTTAAATAAACTTGGAGAGAGACTGTGGAGTGTAATGGAGAGTCCCACTTTTAATCCCATTTCCTCCACTAAATAATTGTGTGACTTAAGGGTTGATGCTTGGCTTTAATGGAGATGAACTACCTTCTCCTCTCAGCCCTGAATCTTGAATTTGAAAAGCCAGGTTTTTCTCCTACAGCCATACATGTGTGCAAGTGAAAGATGGACAACCTATCCAGGATGAGGCAGGTACACCAGTAATGTGTAAAGTCCTGGAACTCTGGTCCCAGAGGAAAACTTCCCCAGGGAAATCCAGTCCAGCTATGGAGTCTGGGTAAAGCCTTGGCCTAGGGCATTAACAATATCCTCTCTTCACTTTAAAGAGAGTTTGCCCTAGCTGGTTTGGCTCAGTGGATAGAGCATCAGCCTGCAGACAGAAGGGTTCTAGGTTCTGATCCTGGTCAAGGGCACATGCCCAGTTTGTGGGCTCCATCCCTAGTAGGGGGTATGCAGGTGATAGGCGATCAATGCTTTTCTTTCATCCTTAGTGTTTCTGTCTCCTTGTCCCTCTCCCTTCCTCTCTGAAAGCAATAAAAAAAATATAAAAATAAAATAAAAAATGAGCTTAATGGTATCTTATTTGCCTTTTCCTTTCTCTGTAAGGACCTCCTGAGTTCATCAAAGTTTAACTTTGTTGCTCCATTTCACTCCTAGTCTATTCTCCCCCTTCCAATTAAGCGCATTCCCCAGTACCTCAGACTCTTTCAACATTATTCATTCCCCCCCAGTGTAGTGCTCCAGTCCCAGGGGATTTTGAAGCAGACAAATTGGCTTGTGTTAGCCTGTTTACACAGCCTTCTCTCTCCATGCCCTCTACCTCATGCTTTGATTACAATACTCCAAAGACATCTTTGGCCTGGATCTCTTTCCTGATTTTAAGGCTCAATGTAATGGTTTGTTGAAAACAGTCTAAATGCTAATTTTTTTTGTCTTCTGTTGTGAAGTGTTGCATAAAGTAGTAAATCTTCCTCACATTTACTTGGATAAACATATAAAACAAGCAAAACAGGACACAGAATACTCAGACTTTCTTTCCTTCCATGGAATGTGAAGCTCTCTCACAAATTCAACATATCCACTGATTGTTCCCTGGCATTTAATTATGGTGTGATACAGTGGGATTGACCACTTGACTCTTGAGCACATTCTCTTTGTCAGATATAAATTTTGTTAGCAATCTCTTTCAAGAACCCTAGAGTTTTGCGTGGCCATCATGACTCAGTGGTTGAGCGTCGACCTATGAACCAGGAGGTCACAGTTCAATTCCCAGTCAGGGCACATGCCTGGGTTGTGGACTCCATCCTTAGTAGGGGACATACAGGAGACACCCAATCAATGATTCTCAACATTGATGTTTCTCTCTCTCTCTCTCTCCCACCCTCCCTCCTTCCCTCCCTTTTCCTCTCTGAAATTAATAAAAACATATGTTATAAAGAAAGAAACCTAAAGTTGTGGGAAACCACCTATTGTCTTCTCTAGCAGAGAGGTGTGGACAAGGAACCCAGAAGGCTGGTGACCCTTGAAGCTCAGCAAAGGTCAGAGCTATGCACCCACTGTTTAGTTCAGACAATAGTAGCTGAAGCAACTTCCCCACCAGATAGTCATGTAGATCCTTACTGATAAGATAGTCTATCTATTATTTGAACTTGTCTGCCTAAGGGCTATGGGTGTATCCCAAACTCAATAAAAAGATGGTAAGGCCTGAGCACAAGGGCTGTCCTCCCACTAGAGTTGGACTCCCGCTTGGCTGCCGTTTCCCAAATTAATTCTTTCTAGTCTCTCTCACTTCGTTTTGTGTGTGGCCTTCTCCAGAACCCAAACCTGAACAGGTACCCTGAACCACGCGGGACATGAAAGGGGCTACCACATAAAGTTTCCCTCTCTACCCATGCCAAACGAAAAATTTAAAAATTCAGCTTGAGCATAAATGACAAAGAGCAATCAAATGCGATTAACTGATGGAGTGGAACAAACCTCACAGTATCTTGGAGTGTTGGTGTCTGCTCTCCATGTTGACAGAGCCACTCATCCTATGTGAAAAGGCCATTAACCAAAGTTAAGGTCATAAGCTCTGACTTTTTCCTGGAGTCCAGCGTGGCATCGTGATTAAGCGCATAGAACTCTGGAGTCAGGCAGAATTGGCTTACAAACCAAGCCTCGCGATTTCCTAGGATTGTGTCATAGGTCCATTGTTTAACCTGTCTTGGAACTTAGTTTCTTCTTTTATTAATTTAGGGTCAGTGTTTACCAACCTCATACTTGTAAGCTTGTTGTGAAAGCAATTGCAAATTGTGAAACTGTCGTAAACCAGGTCCTGCGGCACAGCCAATGGAAAGCCCATCACAATGGACTGTACTGAATTGAATCCATGTATTAAAGCTTAATTCACAATAAATACCCCATACCCTTTTCCACCTTGACTATTGGTTTTAGCACTGAGGTGCACTAAAGCAAGCCAGTTATATTTGCTTTACAATCCTTGTATGAAAGAGCACACACTCTGAGCAAAAAGAAGCCACTTGTTCTGTGACTATTGGAGGCAGAGATCCGTTGCTGTGTAGATTCCTTTGCAAATATGACACAGTCACTGAAGGGAAGCTTGAATTCTGTTTAATGACCGTAATCTGTTTGAGTATCATCTGAAATAAACTATCCACTGGGTCTCTACCACCATTTCTGGCACGATATTAAAACCTGATAATGGAAGTCTTTATAGTTCTTATTTAATTAACTTGGGGAGTTTTATTTACGTTTTGTTCCTCCTTTAAGAGCAAATAAATAAATAACCTCAGCAATTAACAACAGTAATTTTGTCCTGTCTACCAGAGACAGTTTCTATGAAGCAAACAAAACAGTAGAACCAAAACTAATTAGTACCCAGTACCCATAGATGCTATGATTAATATGGATCCCTCCTTGGTGGGCACTATTGTGCAAATATGTATTGATCAAATTATTGGCTGCAATGGACTGTGCTGGAATGTTTTGACAGGTTGCAATCTCTTTGACTTGCACATATAGGCATACCTTCAATGCCATGTAGACCTAGGCATTTACTGAAAACTTACCTAGGTTCTAGAAGCATCTAGATATTTTGAGAAGGTTTTTGTAAGGATGAGAAGGTTAAAAGAGCTAATTCAAAGGTAGCCCTGATGTTCTGGGGGAATGACCTTCAGCTGAGGCATTGCCTCCTTCACCTAAACTGGATTAGCGCTAACTTGGGGGAAGGGTAGATTGTTAAACTGGCGTGGAATCCTTGGAACACCTGGGGGAAGGGAAGTTGGGAGTTGCAATTCCTCCAGGACCTGGAGGGAGGGAACATATTTGCAATACAATGAACTTGGGAAGCATTTATAAGGCAAGGTTCCAGCTTGTTGCTTTTGCTCTGATTTGGAACATTCCCAGAGACTGCACGCGTGATTAAAACTGTGATTTCTCCACTCCTTCAAAGCGTCACTTAGTTTTTTTGGTCTTTCTGCAACAAGGACATTAACTCCATTCTTGTAAGTACCTGCCAAATTTCTGTCACAAGACCAAAACTAGCTAGCTTAAGGATATAGTTGCATTACTCTGTTCCTACAACAGTGATTTTAAAGGTTTTGGTATCTTCTGTATTTCCTGATCATTCATCAAATTCAGTATGACACAGGGATTTCACTGGTCATTGTTTTTGTTCAGTAGAATTCAGAGTTCAGCCCATTCTGCTGCCTTTTATTGCTTGCTATTTTTAAGGAGGCACCTCAGTAGAAACCCCCTTTTTCTGTACAGTGTAATTACTGAAGCACATAAAGTGGTTATAGCAGGAATTTATCACTTTCAGGTGGAAATACTCCCGGCCAAATAAAAGATAGAGTAGGAATGCCAGAAGCAATTTATAACGGGCTCCCTGGCATTTTATGTTGAGAAGCTCTACCACTGAATAAGCATCAAGTCATAAATCTCTGTAAACGTGATTAAAGCAAGCGAGTTATTCTTTGAGGGGACACTGCAATAAAAGAATGCTGCAATGCAAAACAGGAAAATTCTGTTGACAAAAATCACCAAAAACAGCTGTCAGTAAAATCCACAAACAGCTTGTTTTAAATTCTGTTGAATTCCAGCAGCTGTTTGTTTGCACATAAAATGCTCATTTAGGAAATGAGCATTGGCCCTAGTTTGAGTTCCATTGCGTTTCAAAATTCTGTAATCATTTTAATCAAAATCCATACAATAATTTAAATTTCTTTCGAAGAACAAGTGAAAGGTAGCCAGTCAACAGTCATGTGCTCCACAGTGACAATTCATTCAAGGATGGACCATATATAAGAAGGTGGTCCCATCCTCTATAATGAAAGGGTAATATGTAAATCCATCAAAGGACTGGTTGCTATGATGCACACTGACCACCAGGAGGCAGATGCTCAGTGCAGGAGCTGCCCCCTGGTGGTCAGTCCACTCCTACACTCCTGACCGTTCTGGGCCTAAGCTATCAGTCAGACAACCTCCGAGGGCTCCTGGACTGCAAAAGGGCACAGGCTGGGCTTAGGGAACCCCT